>CAJVSB020000038.1:0-96856 GCA_911865555.2 Thlaspi arvense
AAAATTTGAATTCCTTTCCACCAAATCTTACCACTTCCGGTAGGAGAGCCAAATCATAACAAAGAAAGGTTTTTGTGTCTCATCAATTCTCACCAAGTCTAATAATTTTTACCAATTAAGCCTTCCAAACATGACAACCTCGCCATATCTCACAATTCCTAATCATTTGTCACCAAAATCAATCCTATCCAAACACACTTAAGTATCCTCAATGTGTCCAATGAAACAGATATTAAATTAAAATAGGACATAGCTTGACTAGTGTCTTAAATGTGTTGAGGTGTGTCCCACATATGCCATAAGTATCCTCAATGTGTCAATGAAACAGATATTAAATTAAAATAGGACATAGCTTGACTAGTGTCTTAAATGTGTTGAGGTGTGTCCCACATATGCCATATCCAACACGGACACTTTCAACCTTTTAGGAGTGTCCCTGTTTCATATGAGTTGAATAAAATGGCTTGATTAAGTTGAACACTCCTAATAAGATATATTTATATATTTGTACCCAAAACGTGAAAATTTATTCTATCTAAAATTGGAGGCGTTGCAAGAAAAAAAGAATTATAATTCAGAAACAGGAGTTAGAATTCATTAATTTCCTAAATTTTCCTTATTCCTTCTCATCCCATCTCTTACCAATCCTCCTCCTTCCTATCAAATTAGGCATTAATTTTTAGTTGATAATTTATTTTGATAACTGAGAGTTATTGAAATAAAAAAATTTGCCTTTTCTCTCCCAATTTCTTCATTTTTAGAGATATTCACAATCGAACTAAAAGAGATTTGAAATTCTATTTATATTTATTTTTATTTTTACTGGTATCTCTTTATGAAATCTAATCAAAACAACTAATTTTTCAAGAAAAAAGGTACCTTTTTCTTCTCTTCTTTCTCATAAATCAGTCCACGTAAGTAGTAAATTAATCTTATTATCCCGTCACCACCCCCAATAAAATTATTTTAAGTCCATTATTCAATTTGTTCTAAAAGAATTGCATGAGTTTTTAATAAATTTAAATCTTTTTAAATAGATGTAAACTACACATAAATAAATAGATAGTCTAAGTAGACAAACACAAATACCAATAATTTTGCCATTTCAGGGAATTTCTTATAAATGAAATCTAATGTTTGGATATGAGTTGTGATGAGAAACAAATTAAAAGGAACGGAAAATGGTGAAACGAGAGAGTAAAATGGATATTATTTACACACGCTAGGTACAGATTTTTGTTCCCACTCGCAAAAGAGTCGAATTTCATAAGATTAGTTACTGTAACTTGATATATTCAAAATCAAACCATTCTCATGAGTGCCAACCCAGGATAAGTTTCATTTATTACAAGAAAAAGGGTCTTTTTAATTTTTTGATTAAAGAAGTTATTATCATTACACTACAAGAAAACACTATTTAGCCACGGTCAAAACCGTGGCTAACAGTGCAAAAAACCGTGACTAAAAAAAGTAGCCACACTAAACAAAAACCATGGCTAAACAGAGCATCGCAACACATTTTGCCACGGTTTTTAACCCATTTGCTACGGTTAAAAGAACCGTGGTAACATTTTCTACCCACGGTTACACGTAAATTTAACCACGAGTATCACTGTGGTTAATTAAAAAAAAAAAAAATAAAATATTTAAAAAATATTGGTTAGCCACGGTTTTAACCATGGCTAAATTTTGGGATAACAATAAAAAAAAAAAGAAAAACAAAATAATAAAAAATATTATTTAGCCATGATTATAACTGTAACTAAATTTGGCCTAATAATTAAAAAAAGAAATATGAAATATTAAAAAGATATTAATTAGCCACGGTTTTAACCGTGGCTAATTTTGGCTAATAATAAAAAAAAAGAAAAAAGAAATGTCAAAAAGTATTAGTTAGTCACAATTGAAATCGTGGCTAAAATTGGCTGATAATAAAAAAATTAAAATAAAATATTTCAAAAAAATTAGTTAACCACGGCAATAATTTTGCAGTAATTCATGCCTTTAACAATTGATCAGTGAAGGCCTGACACCTCTGCCATTTCATATAGCACTTAACCAGCATTTATCATCATTCAATGATATGATAACATTACAGCATCAAAGCACATGCATACAACCATTCTTGAAGTGCCAAGAAAATAACAGTCACTTTTTTATAGTTCAATTAAGTTATCAATCAAAATAAAAAGAACGCGAAATATGTAATACTACAGCTACCACCGCAATGTCCACGGATGACTGGAATAAATGAAATACCAGTAAACAAAGCAAACTGCAAGCCTCCTTTGGACCCAAAGCCAGCATTGAAGTTGCATGAAGATCGTCAAAAAGGAAACTGAAAAGGCCACCTAATCTTGATTTTTTCACTACACACACATATATATATTGCAAAGCATGGATAACCTGTGTGTACATACAATAATCAGGAATTAACCTGTCTTGTCAAACTAGAAGTATAAAAACATTAATCACAAGAAGAAAAAATTGAATTACCTACATAAACTAGCTAAGGAAAACGTCCTTATCTAATTTGTTAGAAATTAATGAAATGTATGCAATTACTGATAGAAATTTAATCATTGGAAAAATTTTCGGATGAAAATTCATATCCGTCAAAAATTTCTATTGACGTTTTCCTTTAGAGAAACATTTCATCAGATTGAAAATTCTGTTCGTTGGAAGCTCAAATTTTCAACAGAAATTTCAAATTTTAGACATAATCTCTGATAGAAGTGTCCCTCAGAGATTAATTTTACTTAAAAAAAAATATTTTTATGGAGGTCTTCGCTTGTCATGGACTAATATCACATCCATAGTGAAAACTTTCTGGTCTACAGGCCATAGTATTGCGATTGTATAGACAATCTGCAGCAGATTAGGATCTGCTTTGTGACAGGAAATTGCATTATGTCAGATCTATGATTGGAGAGAAGCACTGAAAGTGAAGTGGGCAGATATACAATTCTTTAACATTTGGATTGTACTTTTTCTAGATGGAAGAATCAACCATTTCAATAAGAGTAGGGAAAAAAGAACCTTAGCGTAAACATGAAGTTGTAAGTCCATGCACCTCCACCATAAAGCATATAATTTCTTAGATTCAAAAAGAATAATAATAATAATAAAGATCCCGAGATTTCTAAACAAAAATCAAGCAGAATAATTCGCAAAATAAAATACAAAGACCTACAAGAAATCAGGCAACTGTAGGTTCCAAGGAAGACTCTGAAATAGACAAGGTTGGGAGGGTAGGAGTTGCTTCTCTAATTATCTTCACCTGCACAAAATATAATGTGATAGAAAAATTAGCTTTTGTATACTCAGGAGAGGTTTATCAGCAACATTGGATGATTGAAAATCAAGTTCAAAGGTTCAATTAACTCTATCTTTTTTCCTTTAAATTTATGATCTTGTGCATTAGTGGAATTATTGAAATCCTGGTGCTTATACCATTCCCTGAACCAAAAAAGTAGTACATTTTTGCCACTTCTATTAATTACTGGTTTTTATTCCTACTTTCCTTTGTTATTTCCCTTTCTTTTTTATTTTTCCTCTAGTAGGATATTTTCTCATTTCCTTTTCTTTGTGGATCCAACCAATGTTACTTGGACTTCATATCAATATTAGCATGGAAGTCTGACTAATGTATTACTAACAGCCTGTATTTATTAGTTTGCCATCTATCTTGAACTTTGAAAATTCAAATTATGGATTCATTTAATTCTATATCTATTCCTGGTAATGAAGGAACAAGTCCAGGCCAAACTTCACCCCCAGCTTGTACCCTTTTGAGTGTTGGACAGGTGAATTCATTTTTCTTTTCTTTTCTATTTTATATATATATATATATATAATATATATATTATTTGCATTTGTAGTTTGTTTGTACTTCTTAAGGTTACTTAGAATACCTTGTGGTTCTTTAGACTCCTTCAATCTTTGAACCGATGGAAACATATTTCAGAACCTCATAATTGATTATGTGATCTGAATTATATTGGCATTCTATTAAGCAGGCATCATTGCTGCAAAACTATATTTGAACAAGGAAAAATGGGGTCATATTTTAAACAAGATGTTAACTCTTCTACAACTTCTTAATGACACTTACAATGTACAACCAAATAGGCATCACAACATTTGGGACTATAAATTGTATATTTTACACCATTACACCAAAGCAGTGTATGGATTTACAAGCATAATACCCAAGTCTCAATAAATGATAGTGTTTCCCAGAGTCACATGATATCCATCTAATAATGTGTTTATAATTTGATTCACTTATATGTAAGTTTCTGCATCTGCTTCCAAGGTGGTTCAGTGACATGATATGCAGCATTTCAATAAATCATTTCAAAGAGGCAATAAATGCTAGCTCACCATATAATAAGGGAGGAGAAAAACAATTAGGCCTCCATTTGGACTTAACCGGGATGGGTGTAAATCATTTCAAATCAATATATTCACACAATTACAGCCAGGAAACTAGTGACTTCCCAAGTCCTAGATGCATATTACAGACAGAAAGACACAAAAATTAACTCCACTGCTTCAAGAAAAATTTAAGGGGCAAGAGTGTGGTTCTTCAGATAAAGATAAAAGCTACCTACAGCTACATGATGTAGCACATGTAGTCATGTACAGCATAAGTTATCTTCCAAATGTGTTCACAAACACAGGAGGAACAGACAAACAAAATAAAACAAATAAAAAAAAACTCTGATCTCTTGGCTAATATTTTAGAAGTCACGCAATTGATAAATAAAAAATTTAGAAAAATAAAGGAATTAGAAAGAGAATGCGTATCTTTAATTAAGAAGGGAAAGAACATAAAAGGATATCACATAGATTTGACATATTCCTTGTTTCAAATTCTAAGCACAACACGCTTAGACACTATATTCAAACTCTAAGAACTACAGGATACAGTTGGCGAAGAGCCCAATTAATTGGATTAATAAGTGATAAACCATTTCTAGATAATTTATAAACAAAACCCATAAGAACAAGCAAAACTAGTTTCACCTTAAATCGGGAATCTTGTTCCTGCATATTAGCTCACAGCACCGCTAATCCCAGAGTATTCAATTCAAAATCCTTGCATAAATTTCAATGTCCAAAAACCCAAATAAGAAAACGATAAAAAACGAAAACAGCTACAAGCACATTCGTGATTCTGCACATACCGAGACATTAAAACAAATTAAAAGGAAGAAAACAAAGAAGATTGCCGTGTGAAACCGCTTCTCTAAAAACCAAAGGGGAAAAGGAAAATCAAAATCCCAATCTGCTACATCTTCTTGGCAACAAAACAGGTAGTAACAGTACAAGGTAGATCAAAAGAGGAGAAATTACCTGAAGAACAAATTTTTCCAAAAAAGATGATTTTTACTGCGATTTGTCAAAGGACAAGATTCCTCGATACTCTTCAGCTAGAAAGCAAAAGTTTTTCTACAGGCTTATTCACACATATAAGTAAAAAAGGCAAAATCCACTGTCTTTGTGAATTTCGCTTGGTCACATTGGTGAGCCGCAATTTTACGTCTCAGCCTTCTAGTTCACAGTGAGGAAGAAGACCATTGTCATTTCTATACGTTCATTGGCTTTTTGTTCAGAACTAGAGCTCTCCCAGACGTTCTGCTTTGATAGTCGTAACGAGAATGCTAATAGAGGTAGATGAAATAAGGAAAAAAAGGGGAGGAGAGAAGTCGAAAGCTACGAAACCCATGAAATGTCAAGGACAGGGAAATGGCGCTGAAATAAAATACCTGGCGCGCACTCAAATTTTACTTTTTTTCATAATTTTGCCACGGGCTCTACGTGCGTAGCAAAATTTTGGTTTTTCAATCAATTTTGCTACGGTTATATAACCGTGGTTAAAAGACCGTGGTTAAAGAGCGGTTTTTTTTTTGTAGTGTTATTATTACTTTGTTATTTTCTGTTTTCTTTCTCCAATTCTAAAAATCAAATTTTTGAATCGTTTCTTAAAACTATAGAAAACTAAAATAAAATTTTATTTTAAAACGAAATAAGCTTATAAGCACTCCATCGAAGAAAAAAGAAAAAGAAAATATAGAAAGAAAAAAAAAAACAGCTCACCAACGTCAACTCAACAGGTGGATTTAGTGTGTTGTCGTTCGGTCGTGATCCTCGCACAAAGGTACAAATACAATGGTCCAAATCTGTCTCAAGCTAACCCTACTCAAGCCTAGTCTAGCACTATAGGTGGTTATAAACATTGGATGTGACCTTAACAATGTTTGATATAAGACGCTGTTAATGAGTGTCAGCTCTATTGAATTAGTTTTCGATTAAGCCAATAAAGAAAAATATAAAAGAGCTTTTTATGCTAAAATACAAAACCGAACCGCAGCGTCCGATAAAATTCGATATAGACAAGATTAGCATGACCCATGCACAAATCCAGCACTGGTTCAATTTTTTTTTTTTTTCATTTTGCCCCTAATTTTGCCTACGAAATTACCTGTCTATTACGTCCTGAATTCCAACCTTTCCTTTCCCACAAAATAACCATCTCACGAATGCGCCCTTTCCTCCCCACCCTCTGCCGCTTCTAGTACAACACATTGCAACTCAAAATTTCAGAACTTATTATTCCGATGGGTCTCTGCTCATTTACATTCTGAATGTACAAAGTTGAAATAAGTGTATTTATATTCTTAAAAGGTAGATTTTTCTGTTATTGAATTTTGGGTGCCTTCGGATCCCTTTTCTTTGAAGTCTTTTTAATTATCCAATTAAGCTTCTGATTCTTGCTCAGTTCTCATCCGACGAGTGATTTCATTTGTAGTATTGACCATAGCTCGGCGATCAACATGAGTTTTGGGAATATCTTCGATTCTTCTCTTCAGTTTCATGTCCCCATGTGGTGCACCAGCCATAGATTTTGCTTTTCTTCATTTTTGGAGATCCTAACTGACGTGCAGTCAGAAATGCACACGATGAAAAGCAAAAGGTACCTGGCTTTTCGTTCTTATTTTTTGTTTTTTTGGGATTCAAGTGTTGTTTATAGCTAAATGTTTAGGAAATCAATTATTCACATCAATAAATGTTATTGCTGATTGAGATTGAATCTCTTCCTTCACCTTTTTCTGGTTTCAAGCATTGCTTTTGGCAGAATGCTGAGGAACTTATAAGAAACAAATTCATAAGTGAAACAACTATTATATTGTAAGTAATACAAAGACAATGTTATGTATGATAGGCATCTGCTAAGATAAATCCACAATCTGGCCTCTTCTCCTCTAGCCAATTTTATTTATAGTAGATCCAAGCTCAACTAGGATGGACCCCATTTCTTTTACTATTTCCATGCCTGGATTATTGCTCTAGTCTCGGCTCTAACAGTTATGGAGGGAGATCAGCTGAATATGGGGGGTGCATTGGCGCAGGATCCACTAGCAGTGAGGTCACGAAGTCTTTGGTCTTGCCTCCAGAGTTAGTGTAGCCATCTTCGTCCTTGTATAAAACATGTATAACTCTTGCAAAATTCAGAATCCGCTCAAGAAGAGGCATTGGCACCGCGGTGGGTTGAAGCATCTCTGCATTCATGTTCTTCCATGCATCTGCCACGCGTTTATTGAAATGTACATGCACCCCTTCCTCTGATGCCCCATACTCCTTCATGTAACATTCAACTGCTGAGACCACATGCCCTCTTTTTTGCTCAAACTAAAAAATTGTTAAAAAAATTGAAGTATATATTAGCTCAGGAAGCTGGACAGAAAAGAATTTCGAAGATATATTCCTAGCCCTCAAACATCGAAGTAACAAGCTTATTAGTTTACATGTATCTCCTATACAAACCAAAAACAACTAAATTGATACCATATATCAAATGAAAATCTAAAACAAAATATAGTTCAAATCTTATCAAACTTGTAATACATCAGTAAACAACCTGTATATAGTCAATAGAACTTGTCTAATGAAAACCTCCCAAAATCTGATAGAAATCAAGAACAAAACAGGACTAACATCTACGATCAATATGCAAACAACCAGAACAGTCACTCTATTTTCTCTCTATGTTGTTTGTAAAACATGAGGAAGCAAAAGAATACGCATCCAATACTTCTAAATTATAGCTTTGATAAATAAGAAAATGAGGATAATTGGCGGGTTGGGAAGATAAATTAGAGAAATAAAAGTTATTATATTTAATTGGACAGAAAAAGGCAGAAAAGGAAAGAAAAATGAGAAAATGATCTAAAATGGGAGAAGGGGACAAAATTTGCTCTCTTCCCTTTCCACTTTGTCAAACCTCTCATAAAGCATGCATATGCTATAAAAAGGAAGAAAAAGAAAAAAAAATACCATGTGTCAAATTTATCTTACCTTGTGGCTTACCATGTTATCCATGAGCCTACATATCACTGATGAAGCTTCAACAATTAGAGGGTTACTGGATATCCAATCGAAAGACTGCTTTGTCACCAAGTCTCCTATCCCAATAAATGAAGTGATGGCAAGTATTCTGTAACCACAGCTCACTAGTGCAACGCCCATGTACTCTTCCATGTTTGGAACATAGCCTTCATGGTACCATTTGGCTTCAATAAAGTATGCTTGGGCTAGATCTTTCATCTGGATTTTCAAGAAAATCACACTGAGCACCATTCTTTTGTCAAAATCCACCAGCGGTAGTACAACAATTTACGTTTTTAGTTCCCCATAGTTTCTCCAAATTTCATTTTGTTTCCCAAAAGTTCAAATATTATACTTTGTCCCAATGTTGCGAAAGTATAATATATCATTTGTGCTTAGCTTTCTAGACGAAAAATCCAATTTCTTTCACAAATTGGCTCTCTGACTCCTATTTTTTCTTAATTTTGGTGTTATTGTAGGTAAGAAAATGGCAAAAGAACTGTGTTGAAACTCGGGTTTGTGTGTACAGAAATTGAGGAGTTTTCTTTCTAAACAGTTAACTGGGGATTGAATATATCATACATTTAAGTTCTTGGAACTAAATGTAGTATGATTGAAACTATAAGATGCAAAATGACATTAAGATGAAACAACGGGACGGAAAGTGTAATTTTGCCCTTCTGTAGTACAAAAGGTACAAGCTTACTGCAGCTGTTGCATGGTCAACACGGTATGATTTTCCTTCCCTGGCCATCTCTTCATCAATCATGTTATAAAAGTCCAAAAGTGCTTGGTAGCAGACTCTCATCCACATCGGGAGTTGATCTTTAGCATTGTTTTCCCACCTGAAAACCAACAAGCTAGCTTTTGGTTAATGACCTCGGAGAATATTTGGTTCGTAAGCATTTTTAACAAGAAAATTAGATTTACTAGTTTCTTTTAAACTTAGTATGTGAGATATTTCAGTCATTTCTCATTAAAAATAGTTAAATACCCACCTTTTTACTGGAAGACATAACAAACATGGGTGTGTGTGTGTGCGCGCGCATGAAATACTTTTCAATGAGAAAAGTTGGCTTCAAGAGGTGTTAGAAAATTTTTAAAACCTTAAAACCAAACTCTATTTGAAGACAAAAAATAAACACAAAATAAATAGATAAATAAATAAAATAAAATTTCTAAACCAATTTTCTTAAAAACTTTAGGATATCTGTTAATTACAAATTATGTAAAATAATGAAGTGTTAGATTGGAACCTTTGAATTGCACCAGTGAAAAGAAACAAGTTCTTCGAAGGTGCCATAGGCATCATATATGTCATCAATAATGGAAGTCAAAGCAATCATTTTGGTTAGTATCCTTCTGGCCATGAAATACTTGGGCTCAAAGTACACTCCTAATGTCCAAAAGTAGCATTCCACAATTCTATCTCTCACGAAAGGTAGTTTCTTTGCAACGTCCAAGCCTTTCCACCACCTAGAAATCAAATAGAAATGTCATTATCATAGCTAGATTTAGAAGCCAGTCCATTTGACTTGCCAAAAGTTATTTTTCTACTAATCTCTCTTATTTGATTGCTCAAGTGTTCGCACTATATGTTCAACTTTAAATCCCAGAATCCACAAATTAAAACATTAACTTTCTTTCCTTGTGACTGCTTGTTTAGAATCCCACAACAATATATTAATTTATAAGTTTTTGTCGACCAAACATGGATGGTATTATGATTAAACCTCATGTATAATTCTTAGAGATGCTAAGAACCCAACTTATATTGGTAAAATTAGATATTCTATGTCTTGTAGCCCATGACTTGGTGAAGAAGGCTTGGAAAGATTTTGGGCTCTAAAATTAATGAGTTGTAATCAGCCTTTAGAGTGTTCTAGAGATGAGGTGCTTTGCTCATTATTTTATATGATGGAAGATTTTAAGTGGTCAATGGTGTTGTAGTTTTTCTTCAAATTGAGGTCTTTCATCTAAAAAAATATTGCATCTAGAGTGTTCTAGAGATGAGTTCCTTCATTCGTTTTTCTTTTAATATATAATGGAAGGTTTTATGTGGCCAATGGGCTAGTCGTTTTCCGTCAAATTGAGATTGTTTATGTAAAAGTACTGCTTCATTTTTTCTATATATCTTTCTCTTAATGTAAAACTTATACCATGCTATTCAATAAGATCTTGCCTGGTAATATCACTTAGTTCACTCTAGTGCAATTTTTGCAACAAATTTAAGTCTAGTATCACAAAATGTAGGAGTAATTTGTAGCAGGATCCACATGCTTCATAGAAGGACATAAAGTGCCTTGCTTCTAGCCTTGTGAAACCCATGCGAATTGGTTGATTAAGAGCATGAGTAACTTCAGCTGAGAGTGGATTAGCCCACACTGCCAAGCATTGGAGATGGGTTGTGGTGAAACACAGTGCTTCATCTAATATATCTTCTCCTTTCACCCCGAGGTATGAAGCTTGGTACAAACTTAGCATTCCTCTCACATCAGCAGTCAAAGATTCTTTAAACTTGCCATCCTTGTCCTGAAATCTATGGAACACATCTATAAAAGTAATTAAGACACACGATGCTAGGTTTCTAATTCTATCAAAAGCCTAAGTTTGTAAACTGTTAAATAAGATCTCAAATTTACACAAGGTTGAAAGGAAACTAGTTGATTTCAAGCGAGTATCACATTTGACTTATTACAAGAGATTAGATATCCTTGTTGTCTAAGTAATCTAAACAAGAGGGCAGTGGTGTGAAGATCATCACTGTAAACCACCTCACCATTATCATGACTTAAGGTTTGGTAGATTTGTTGCAAAGTAGCTTCTGTCTCACTCTCAAAATGGTAAACTACACCTAGACGCTACACTACATCGATGAAGTTCAATTTCTGTGGAAGCTCTTTAGTAGTTGCCATTATCATTTGTCTCACTTCCTCCTTCAGCTGCTTGTGTTGTTCCATCATGCCACAATCAATTTCCTAAATAAAAAACGGAAGTAAATTATAAATATTATAATAAGAAAGGTTTTTAAGCAAGTCAATCTTACAGAATGTGCAGGTTTGACTCATTTAGTTTTAGAATAACTTGAGTTCAAGCTCACTTCCAACCAAGGCAAGTTTGAGAATCACTAAACTCAAGTACACCTCAGTTCAAATTTGAGTTTAAATTTCGTTAAAATCAAGTTCAAAACTCTCGGTGAGCTAATTTTATTAGACATTATTTTTGAAGTTCCTAAATAATTGCTAAACTAAATTCTTTAAATCTTAACATGTTAATACCTAATTATATAAAAGTTTTTTACTAACTCATTTAAAATAATCCATAAATATTAAATGAACTAATGTATGAGAGAGAGAGAGGAGAGAGAGGAGAATTACTACAAGATGAGAAGCTGAGTACTTGAGAAAATAATCACCCCAAATGCTTGGATGATAATTTGCACAACAGCGAATCATATCAGACGCTGAACTAGCTCTGTTTGACTCCGACATGGTGGGAGGGAGAGAGAGAATGTGAGGTTGCCAACTTACTAATGGTTGTTGTTTAGATAGCCCCAACTTATCCTCTATTTATGCTAAAAATCTATCCATCCTTAGACTTGGTTTTAAGGATTCGGAAATTGTTGCATCACTGAAATTTTCTTGATAATATTTTACTCTTAATCCATTGCCGTGGGAGCCGGAGGATAATGGGAGGGGAAAAAGTGAAATGTTTTTTGCAACCAAACATTTTGATAACTTTTTGAACCTCGATGGGGTAAGTGAAATTTACTCAACCTAATAACTATTGAAAGAAATAAATAGTAACAGTATATTCTACACCAATAAAACTAGGAACCCTCATCTCCAAAAGAACCACAGTAATAAAAAAAAAAAAAAAGATAAAATTTTAGCAGAAGGAGAGAATAAGTGGGGGCCATCTAAACAAAAATCATTGGCAACCTCACTTGGGGGAGGTTAAGGTTAGTGAAAATTGTATTGATTGATCTAAATATTTATTCTCAAATATTAATTATCTTTAAAACTCATCTCAACAATTGAAAGTGAGCTCAAACGAGTGCATCTTTTTTATTTTTTATTTTTAAGCTACAAGTATGTTGTACTAAATACAATAACTAAACTATCCACTTTTATTTTAACATAATCTTATTTTCTTTAAGTAAATATTTAATTCTACTCATTTTTTTAGCCATCTTTTCTCTTCCTCCAACAACACTCATACCATTGGCCAAGTTTGCCTAAGAAAACGATCTGCACTACTACTATGTCACTGTTGGATAGGAACATGCAAAATCAAACCAAATAGTTTTTTTAAATTTAGTTTGGTTTCAAAAGTAATTCAAAATGATGATTTGGTTTAATCTAAAAACTAATCCAAATTATTGTCAACCATAAATCAAAATTTTGAAAATATTTTTCTATAAAAATATATTAATTTATATACATGAATATATATATATATATATAAGTTAGTTTTTGATGAGACTGAAGGGATGTTTGCAAATATTTTTGAAAAATGAGAAATGGGTATTTAAAGTAAAAGTAAGGAAAATATCACATTGCAATCCAGGAGCTCGACCAGCACCAGGATTGGCGTACCAATTTTGATAAGTCTCAAACTCCCTCAACATAAGGATATAGTCTCAAAATAAACATCACATATATACATGAATCAAAACATGTCTGAAATGTACATGGAGTATCTAGAGTACAAAGGAAAATATATACAGAAAGTGCCCGTACAAAAATCAGTGCAGCTGTGATGGAACTGATGCAGGAGCTACTGCTGCCAAGCAGAACTGAAATCTGGAATGTGGGGGGGGGGGAGAAAAGGGTGAGTATAAAACTCAGTGAATGAACAGTACTATCTAAATATGCTGGGACAAGAACCGTAATCATTCAAAACACATGTATCATCGCCAAGTAACAACACAGTTTACAAAAGTCACATTTGCCTCAGATAACACATGCAGTTTACATAGGCGCAGTCAAAATCAGAAAACAGAAATCTGTCGGAGTATCAAAACATATCATATATCACATATCAGAACTAGAGTCACATATGGATCCAAGGCACTCCCCGCACGCTACGGCGACCCACCGTCTACCGGCTGAGTCCCTGGCATCCTGTATTAGAGTTAGAGTCACATGTGGACCTAGGGCACTTCTCACATGCTATGGTGGCCGACCATCCGACGGCAGAGCCCTGGCATACTCTATCAAAATCAGAGTCACATATCTCATAGCTATCACACTGGGATCCCGTGCCATAACCAAAATCATAATCAAAATTAGAATCACCCATATCACATCATTGGGCTTAGGGCACTCCCCACACGCTACGGTGCCACACCGTCTATCGACTGAGTCCCTGGCACCCCATATTAGAACCAAAGTCAGAACCAAAAAACCGAAATCACATGAAAACTCGCAACATATTAACTTTTTAAAACGCATGTATCATTGAGGCAAGTATGTAATTAATTACATAAATAATATCAAGCTTATCATATTTTAAAACAGATAGATTCATGTCCCGGAAGTAACCTCATAGCTCAGAAAATCAAAATACAGAACAAATAAAAAATCATAATACAGACACATGTACAGAGAGTACTGTCACTCACTGGCATGTCAAAATCAAATGCTGAAACTCAAACAGACGTCTCAAAGACCAGCGCGTGCCTCCTCTGGAGTATCTACAATCACTGACACGTACGTCAGAACCAAAATCAGAATTTATTCCTAAAAATCCAAATTATCAAAAGCGACCCGGGATCTAAACCCTCAACTAGGCCCCCGACACGCACCTCGAGACCCTCTCTTGAGTCGTCACTAACTAACTCAATTCATGCCTAAACCAACACCACATTTCAGTCTTAACACGTTTTGTAAATTAAATGAACCAGATTCTAAAAGCATAAAATGGCTCGAACCGAACTCCCAAACCTCATAACCGAACTAAACTAACCTCAGACCATCAAAACCTAGACCAAATCCAACCAAAAACCTACTGAACCGGGCCAAATCGGCCCCCATTCCCATGAACTGAGCCGAATTGGGCTCAAGTTCTCATAAACCAAGTTGAACCAAGATGAACCGGGCTTAAACCTACATGAACCGATCTTAAACTATGCAAAATCAGACTGAACCGGCCAAGGTTCTTAAGAAAACACACTAAACCGGGCACAAAGGCCCTGAACCGACCTTAATCCCTCAAAAATCGGCTGGTTCAACCCTAATTTCTCTTAGATCTACTTGAACCGGGACGGTTTAGAGCTTGAACCTGGTCCTAACTGATTCCTCTCCCTCTTCTGAACTGGGAACCGGTCCTGGTTTTTCAATTGGGGTCAAAAATCCCCCTAAACCGGCCGGTTCTAACCTAATAGGGTGGGACCGGACCAGTCAACCCTTTGTCAAACTCGGACACTGTCCAGGTCTGTCCCTGTCACCTGGAAACCTGGGTTGCAGGCCCGGTTTCCCCTCGACGAACTGAACACCCCCTAAACCCAGAAACTGCAGAAAGTCAGCTTACCTAGTAAAATTAGAGCTTCCGAAATCAATTCCCATACTCCCCGAGCTCCGTAGCAGCCCTTAATCAAAGCAAAATCAATCTATCAATCGGAATTTTTCAGAAAAAATCCTGTCGGGTGCCGCGGTGCTTCCAGCTTGTCTTCTCCCTCCTTTCTCACTCAATCTCCCCGTTAAACACTCCCCCCAAGTCGTTTTATACTTATACACAAAGTCTCAAATTGTTTTGAGCTGTCTCGTTAGGGATGTAAATGGATTCGGGTTTTGTGGGTACCTGAACCATTTACCCGACTCGGATTCGGATTCGGTCATTGCAATTCGGTTTCTGGGTCGGGTTCGGTTATAAGTTATTATATTTTTTCGGGTTCGGGTTCGGATATGGTTTTTTATGTAATAATACCCAAATACCCGAATACCCATACCCATATATCCGTATTTATATACCCGTATATCTATTTCCAATTACCCGTATTATATACCCGAATTTTATACATATATACTTATATATTTATATATATACATGTATATATAAATATATATACATATATTTATGTATAATATCCTAAGATATTTTTTTTATATGAACATCATAATTCATAAGATATAAATGTTGAAATTCAAATATTTTTGAAAGATTATAAAAACATATTTTACAAAAAAGAAAGAACTTAACTATTTATATAAGAATATGTAATAATTAAATTGAAAAATAATATGTAATAAAATTAAATTACAATGGTGAAATTAAACTTTAATAACTATACAAATTCAAATTTAATAGTTATTTTATCAAATAATTGTCAAACAAAAAAATGGTTTTGAACTAGTACAAAACATAACTTATATATGTTTACTACACCAACAGTACAGTGATCAAATTATTATTCAATTTTGACATTTAAAATGTTTTAACAGTACTTCTTAACACTTTAATATATGTGTGATAGGGATTATAGTTTTATATCTAATAAAATAGATAATATTTTAACAGTACTTCTTAACACTTTAAAATTAAATATTTGATCATTTTTAAATTTTTAAATGTACTTTTAAAAGTTTTTTTCTCTAAATAACATTAACTTTTCAAAAAAATTTCTTTTCTTAACTTTTAAAATTTAAAAAAAATTGCAATTCTTTAGAAATCTCTTTAATTTTTATGATTATGTTACATACCAAATTATTTACTAAATGGATATGGATATGGGTAGTTGGTATTAAAATGGATATGGATTTAGGTATGGGTAAATGATATTTTAATGGATATGGATGTGGATATGGGTAAATAATATTTAAATGGATATGGATATGGGGAAATAACTCTTTACCCATTTAGATATGGATATGGATATGGATATTAAATTTTTATTCGGATATGGATATGGGTATTTCAATATCTCACCCGAACCCGACCCATTTACATCCCTATGTCTCGTTCCTATTGGAGCGAACTAGCTTCTGGGAGCTTCGGCTGACCTTCGACCAAAGTTTTTTTTTTTTTTTTTCAATTCAGCCCAACAATTTTTATTCTGTTCACTTAACTCCCCAAATTTTCAAATTAGCCCCAAAACATTTCAATTATTGCAAAATGACCCAAAAAGGCAATTAAATGAAATAACCAAAAATATAAAATAAATCGGGTCATTACAGAAAAGCTAATTTAATTAGGAGTGGGACGTGTTTGTAAATTGTGTAAAAAAAAACTCTTGACAATTAATAAAATGGTATTTAATAAATAATTTTTACGAAAAAATGGAAGAGAAATTTTTGGAAAAAAATTACTATTTTAGCCTTATATTATATTTTTCTTTTGATAATAAAATGTTTTTTTTTGGTGGGGATCACTGCATATGGCGGCGCATGTAGTGGCACCATTGCCACTGTGTGACAATGATTTGTATCACTGCTGCATGCAGTGTTCAATGACGCCGCACATAGCGATGATTTGCTTTGGCGCTACATGCAACATTCCTAATAATTTTTTCTTCTATTTTGCCACAAGTAGGGGCGCCATCATCACTGTGTGTGATGAATGCTGCATGTAGTGATGATTTGCATCGCTACTGTGGTGTTTCTATATATATATATATTTTTTATTTTGTTTTTTACCTATTTGGCCATATGCAGCAATGCCATTACCATTGTGTGCAACATTTTGCACTTGGACAAGCATGAGGATGTGGAAGAGGAAGTTGAAGCTTCATTGCCCAGTTGCGTTAATCTAGAGTCAACAAAGAGGAGAGGAAGCAAACGAGAGAGAGAGAGAGAGAGAGAGAGAGAGAGAGAGAGAGAGAGAGAGAGAGAGAGAGAGAGCAAAGAAGAAGTAGATTAGAGCCAGGAGTAATCTTCTAATTATTTAAAAAATATGGAATAAAATAATTAAATTACTTATAAAATAATTTTTATTTATTTACAAAACTGCTACCCAAAACTAAAAACAGGCCTTCCCCAAACTTTTTAGATTAGCTTTTATTTTAAATTTTTTCAATTTAAAAAATAAAACTTTAAATTAAAAATAAAAGCACAAAAACCCAAAATCATTTATTTTACCTCGACCTCTCCGACCAAGTTTATGAGAATGTCCTGCAAACACCTCCTAATATACAGACACGTTGCCTTGGAGTGAAGGCGTTCTCCTGTGGCTGGAAGAGTGAAGGAATTCAAACTTTTGACTGGATTCTTTGGCTTGTTGCAGATTGAAGAAAAGTGAACTGCGCACAACTGAAGTTATCGATTTTATTGTTTTATTTACTTTATATTGAGAAGTTTTCAGGATATTTTTATTTAATGGATTATGATTTTTATTTTTTTAAGCATGAACTAGATTTTACTTTTTAGGATTATAACAGAATTAAACACGAATTTCTGATTTTATTTAGTTTATGGATTATTTATTTAATCTTGTATTTAATACTTTTTAAGTAAGTGACAGTAATTGAATTGATACAGGAATCAAATTAATTTGTGAAAAAATGTAAATATTTAATTTAGTCTATAACATGAAATGGACTTAGTAAATCAAGTTAATTTCGAGTTATATACGAATATAGCAATTTGAATTTTATTTGTTCATATAAATGAGTTTTCGTACATTGAAAACAGACTTCATCTCAAAATATACAAAATTTTTATTTATAGGCCATACCATTTGCTTGGTTTTCCTAAATTGGATAACTCTTCACAAATTGCGATTAAAAATCCCATAGATCCAACGCTGAAAGGCTCAAGTATACAACAGTATCATAAGTTCCTTGTATTTAAAGGCTATATTTATTATATAGGTCAATTTTATAAAATTAAAAAAATGAAAAAACATATTTGATATATTTGTAATTTATATTTTTGAATTTTATAATTTCAATTTATGAATATTTATTATTTAAAACATCAAAAATATTTGTAAAAATCATACTTGTCTTGAAAATAAATCAGATACATTAACTCATGAATCAATTGTTACCTGGCTCAATCGTAAGAAAATTAGTGCAGATGACTGTCCAATCGAAGGCATTTTCTTTTGTTGTAGAAACTAATAAGAATAAAAACTTTTGCTTTTCTTTTTTTGATTTGAAAAATGTCGCCATATTATTATGATGATGATGATGTCTAGCCCTTTTTTTGGGTCACAATGGTTAACCCAATTTTACCTAACAGTCGTTGACCAGCGAGTTACAAAAGGAATTCGCATTTGGTGGGCTTTGGATATTGGCCGCCTGGGCCAACCCAATGCCAAGTATAAACCCACCCATTGATGTTCGATGGTTTTGGTCCCCCAAGCCCGCGTATTTGTGTGTTATCTTCTTTGCCTTTATCCCACATTCAACCTTGAGAAATTGTGTAAATGAGTTATAAGTCTTTTCTAAATTTTTAACTTTTTAAGTTAATTATTTAATATTAACTTCCTTCATTACTTAAAATAAATAAATAAATAAATTATGCATTGTGCTCCTTAACTTTTTTCCATATCAGACTTTGGGGAGTTGTGTTTATGAGTTATAAGTCTCTTCTAAACTTCTAACTTTTTGATCTAGTTGTTTAGGATTGACTTTCTTCATTACCTAAAAAAAGAATTTATTAAGTCAAATTAGGGGTATTTTTTACCCTTTTTTCATAAAAAGAAAATGTTATAAATAATTTCCTATTAAAATTTTTACCATTTAGCTTCTTTAAGCTTAGGAAAGCTAGAAACTATAAATCTGACAAAAAGATTAATTTTCTATGATTTATTTTAAAAAATAAGAAATAAAAAAGACAGCTCACATTTCTTATTTGTTATCACCCCATAGAATTTAGACAAATGACAAGTTACATTTTGAATTCATCATCACTTAATTATCTTATGCATATTCATAATAGTTTTCAAGTAGATGGTGATATATTAAGTATAACAAGACCTCGATAGAGTTCTAACAATGATGGAGATCGTTGAAACTCTTTTTATAAGCCATGCTGGGTCAGACTATAAGGATGATATAGGGTAAGATAAAATAGCATAAAGCATGTAAGGATAAGGTCGGATAAACAAATTTTTTTGCTTATTTGGCACAATTTAGTTAAAAAATAGGATATGACAAGACCATATAAAATTTTTTCAAAATACCTTTATCAGTGTTGAGCACTGTTCATCATCCCCAACCTTCTCCGTCGTGCTCCTTTGTTCATTGTCCTCAACCAAACAGACTAAAAACAAAGCCAAAGCCATAAAAAAAAAAAAAGAGGGGTTTATATTTCTGTATAAGCTATCCCAAGATTCTCCTTCTTGATTTTCATTGGCAACATGAAGGATGGATACAATGGGGGCTTCCAGATTGAAGTTAATGGCTGATGAGGAGATATGTACCTTTCGATCGAGTTTAGCTGGTGATTAGGAGGGGTCCAAGTGCTCTGATTGTTAGGTAGTTCAACTATCTCTCTTATCCCTCTCCTAATCTAATCATCTCTCTCAAGACCACCATGACCACGTCCGATCTAACATGGCCCTAAGTAAATGAGCAGGAGAGACAGATAAATATGCATCGAGATGGTTGTTCGGTATGCCAATGGGGTGTGGGTCAATCGGTCGGTCGGTTAGTCAACACTGGGGCAATGGTCCTCAGGGCTAGAGAAGAGAAGAAGACTGTGGGATCTTGTGCCTAGTTAGGTTTCACTAAGATTAAATTTGGTGATTGTCCAAATCAATAGTAGGAATGATTTTGTCTAATACAATCCTTTAAACATTGATATAACGGATAAAAATTATCATTCATTTGCCATCTGTAATATTATCCTTTCTACGTCTTATATTTATCTATATCATGATTTTTCTCCGCATTTGTTACATGTGAACCAATGATATGATTATACAAGATAAGTTTATCTTATCTTGTTTAATGAGCCCAACCACATATAGCCACAAATGATTATCTGTCTCGTCCAAGCAAGTTATATAGTAAAGGTAGTTTTTACCATTGTTGTGCATCTATATTTAAATTGCATCTGTGTGCATTTTTTTCCTACTTTTGGCATATCATTTCTACACACTTTCACTATTAATAAATGTTTTCCACTATTAATAAATGTGTTCTACGAAGCAATGCATATTCTTTTTTCAACAAGGAAGCTAAAATATGGATCAATGTCCATGAGAATGTAGTGAAAATAGATTGAATAGGAAAATATAGCATCAAACTTACTGTCCATATGTCAAAAATTCTAAACCAAAACACTTCCAACCATTTTCAAGTAGTTGAAATTTTATATAGGGCCAAGCAATGTATCCAAATGTTCGAATCACAGTGGAAAATGTAATATGTTTATTTACACCAAGACTTTCCTAGCATGTATTAGAATCAGACAATATAAGTTCCTATGGCAAGACGTGCATACAGTACAGTATTACTCTTTATTGGTCTTAGATGCTCTTATATAGTTATGGATATGCGAGTGTGGAAGGACAGTAAGACATAGGTCTTTTATATATAATATCTATATGTAGAAGATAATCCAAGACTCACCTCTAAGAGTGTGTAAAACCAAACTAATTAACCAAATTAAACTAAACCAAATTTTAATATTTGATTTGATTTTTTAAAATTTATCTTGGTTTGATTTGGTTTTAAAAAGAAAATATAAAATTATGGTTTGGTTTAATTTAAAAACCAAACCAAACCATTCTAAACCAAAAACTAAAATTTTGAAAAACATTTATCTTCTATAAAAAAAAAAATATTAAGACGCACACAAGTATATATATCACACACACACACACACACATAAATTTTATCCACTTATATAAATATAAATATAAATATATATATACATGTACATATTTTTATATTATATATAAATATAGGGATACATGTATATGTATATGTATACATATATATATATAGAGAGAGAGAGAGAGAGCGAGTGAATCAATTAATACCAGTATAATTGTAGAAATACTTACATTAACTCTTACACCATAGATTTTATTAAAATAAATTGATGAGATTAATTAATATTTTAGAAATGAAGATAACTGTAAATTAATATGATGAAAGACAACTGTATTTAAATTAATCACATTTATTGATTTTGATCAAATTAACAGTGTAAGATTTAATATAAATATTTTATACTTAGACTGTTATCAAGTAATCCTTTATATATATATATATATATATTTATGTCATACATATAAATAAATACACACGTGCGTGCACATGTATACACACATATAGTTATATATATATATATATCTCTACATATATGTATATATAAATATATAAATACGTAAATGTATGTATCTACGTATTTATGGATACACACACATACATTTATGTATATGTGTGTGTACATACACGAATATATTTTAATATTTATATGAATATATGTGTTTATGTATATACCCTTGTGTGCGTGTAAACACAAAGTGTGTACATATATACACACATATATTTATAAAGGAATATATATCTACATATATGTCTATATACATATTTAAATGAGTAAATGTATATGTCTACATATTTATGCATGTATATATACATATATGTATATGTGTTTGTACGTACATATTTTTATATTTATATGAATATATATATGTCATACATATAAATATATACACACTTGTGCATACATATATATATATATATATGCACATATATTTATATGTAAATATATATCTACAAATATGTATACATATATAAATATATAAATGCATAAATATATGTATCTACGTATTTATGCATGTGTATATACAAATATGTATGTGTATATATACATACACACGTACATATTTTTATATTTATATTAATATATATATGTTTATATAAACATATGTGTGTGTATTTATATATATATATGTATGTTATGTGTATACATGTATGTATATACAAATATATATAGATATACACACACATGTACATAGACATGCATTTGATGGATGTTAATCTTATTTTGAGTCTAATAGTCTTGATTTTTAAATTGAGATAAATACTTAAAAATATGGTTAAATGACATAGGGTGTCACCTGTACCCTTAATCTTTTCTATCTCCATATGGCACCTCTTTAATTGATGAGATCACTTGATCTGATGGCTCCTAGTGAATTTCTTAAATTTCTAGATAAAATAATACATATTTTTGTGGATTAAAATATCATGCAAATCCTTTCTAGAATAGTAGAATTCTACTCTATTTATTTACTCTTTCCATAAACTTCCTTGTTTTTTTTCCATTGTTCTTAGTTTTCAGTCTGGAATAACATATTATATGTAATAAAGCAGAAAAAGAAGAGTTTTAATATGTCTAGAAATAAATAGAAACTTAAATTAGGAATTTTTGACAAAGGAATCAAGAATTCTTCTTATTTCGAAACAAGAATGGAGCGTGCAAAATTCCCTTCCTTGTGTCAAAGACTAGGAAAACGAACAATTCCTACTAAAATTTGTTGTTTCCTTTACAAGAGTATTTATTATTGGGATAATTACTAAAAAGGAAATTTAAATAAAAATATTTCCTAAAAAGGCCAAATTTAAAAATAATTTCAAAAAAGTTCATATCTTAAAAATTTTTTCAGTTAAGGTAATTTGTATACCCAAAATGTCCTTCAATTTCAAGTGCGCTCTGGGCATAACAGTCAGTAATTGTAAAATAACAGATACCAAACTGTAACAAAACAGATGCATGATTATAACAAAACAGATTACTGTAAAAATCTGTTATTGAGCCTATAGATATCTACTTATATTTCTTTAATTTTGGATGTGTTATGAGTATCATTAGAAAAAAGTCAAAATATGAAAATTGTAATTCCTTCTTTTAGCTTTCGATGGAATTTTGAATTGCCAAAATTCGAGTTTTCTAGCTTGAAATATGAGCATTTTACCGAAACTGGTGCTGCTAAGAGCAATATCAGCAGTTAACAGGTTGTTGCTGTTTTGGAAAAAATGTCATAACTCGAGTTACAAAATTCAGAATTAGCTGATTCTTGAGGTATTGGAAATTTAAGAGAGAGAGCTGCAACTTTTATATTTAAATCATAATCCAATTCTTTGCATAAGGCACTCGAAATTGAAAAAACATAATCCAAAATTTTACAGCAAAAGTTACGCTCAAGCAGCTGTAGAGCAGTTGACAGCTTGCAGCTGTTTTGGAAAAAAATGTTATAACTTGTGATACAAAATTCGGATTTAGCTGATTTTTGAGGCGTTGGAATGCTAAGAGAGAGCTGCAACTTTCATGTTTAAATCATAATCTAATTCTTTGCGTAAGACACTTGAAATTGAAGAAACATAACCTAAACTTTTACAGCAAAATTTTACACTTTTGCTACTGTAGAGCAGTTGACAGCTTGCAGCTATTTTGGAAAAAATGTCATAAATTGAGTTACAAAATTGAGATTGAGCTGATTCTTGAGGTGTTGAAAAGCTGAGAGAGAGAGAGCTGCAACTTTCATATTTAAATCACAATCCAATTATTTGCATAAGGCACTCAAAATTGAATAAAAATAACCCAAGCTTTTACAGCAAAATTTTATACTTTTGCAGCTGTAGAGCACTTGATAGGTTTCAGCTATTTTGGAAAAAAATGTCATAACTTGAGTTACAAAATTCGGATTAAGCTGATTCTTGAGACATTGGAAAGCTAAGAGAGAAAGCTACAACTTTCATGTTTAAATTATAATCCAATTCTTCCTAGAAAGTACTCGAAATTGAAGAAATATAATTTAAAATTTTACAACAAAAGTTTTTATTTTTGTCTTTTTACTATTATTCATTTATAATTTCACACTCACATATCTGTATTTTGCAATCAGGTATTATTTTTTCTTTTTTGTTATAATCATGCATCTCTTACTTGAGTCACTGATCCATCATTTCGTAATCATACATCTATTTTTTTACAGTCAGTAATCTGCAAATGCACACTTGGGCCATTGCCTTTTTATAGTCATGTATCTATTTTTTATACTTGGCCATGTGTTGTGTTATAATCATGCATCTATCATTTGATAGTCACCTCTCTATTGTTTTATGACCATACATATGTGATTTTACACTCACTCATATCTCTTCTTGCAATTATGTAACAGTTATTTTATACCCACCAATCTATCTTTTTACAATCACTCATTTGTAATTTTACACTCAAGTATCTGTATTTCACAATCAAGTATCAATTTTTTTTTCTATTATAATTACACATCTATTGTTTAAATCACCGATTTGTCATTTTACATTCTCCCATTTGTCCTTTTGCAATCACTAATCCGCAATGTACACTTAGTCATATGTCTTTTTATAATCATGTATCTTTCTTTTATACTCAGCTATCTATTGTGTTACAATCATGCACCTATCATTTCACAATCATCTATTTGTTATTTTACATGCATACATATATGATTTTACACTCTTCCTCTATCTTCTTACAATCATGTAACTATTATTTTACACCCAACAATCTATTTGTTTACAATTATCCATCTATAATTTTACACTCATATATAAAGGTGTTTAAAACTAAACCAAATTGATTGGACCAATCCAAAACAAGCTGAAAATCAGTTAAACCAAATGGAATCGGTTTAATTCAGTTCAGGGAGCTGTTGAATTGATCGATTCAGTTTGGTTTGGTATTTCACAATCAAGTATTAGTTTTCTTTTCTATTATATTCATGCACTTGCCATTTAAATCACCAATCTGTCATTTTACAATCACCCATTGGTCCTTTTGCAATCAATAATCTGCAATATACACTCAGTCATATGTCTTTTTATAATCATGTATCTTTTTTTTATATTCGGCCATCTATTGTGTTACAATCATGCACTTGTCATTTCACAATTGCCTATCTGTCATTTTACATTCATATATCGTGTCTAAGCAAATACAAACCAACATGTTCAGCTTGGTTTGATTTGGATAATGTCCAAAACCAAACCAAACCGATGAACACCCCTACTCATGTATCTATATTTGACAATCAAGTATTCATTTTCTTTTTTATTGCAATCTTGCATCTATTATTTAAATCATTGATCTATCATTTTACAATCACTAATCTGTAAATATACAACCAGGCATGTGTTGTTTTACAATTATGTGTTTGTTTTTTATACTAGGCGATCTGTTGTATTACAATCATGCCTTTGTCATTTGACAGTCGCCTATCAGTCATTTTACAACCACACATTTGTAATTTTACACTCACCCATTAGTCTTCTTACAATTATGCAGTTGTTATTTTACACCTAACGATCTATCTTTTACAATCATTCATCTGTAATTTTATACTTGTGTATCTTATTTCTATTATTTGAGTTATTGATCTGTCATTTTACAATTGCGTGTCTATCTTATAACAATCACTAATTTGTAACTACACACTCATGCATGTCTTTTTACAATCATGTAATTATTTTTTATAACTGACCACTATCTGTTGTGTTACAATTATACATCTGTCATTTGACAGTTTCCAATCTATCATTTTACAACCATACATTTGTGATTTTACACTTGTCCATCTATCTTTTCATAATTATGCAGCTGTTATTTTACACCCAATGATCTGACTTTTTACAATCACTCATCTGTAATTTTACATTCACGTATTTCATTTTACAATCAAATATCTGTTTTTTTCTATTATAATCACTCAAATATTATTTAAGTTACCAATCTGCCATTTTACAATCACACATCTGTGTTTTTACAATCACTAATCTGTAATTGTACACTTAGATAAATATCTTTCTATATTCATGTATTTGTTTTGTTTTACTTTGCCATCAGTTGTGTTACAATCATGCATCTATCATTGCCATCAGTTGTGTTATAGTCATGCATCTATCATTAGACAATTGCCTATCTATCGTTTCACAACCATACATATACTATTTTATACTCGCCCATTTGTTTTCTTACATTCATGGATCTGTTATTTTAATTTACACTCAAGTACCTGTATTTTATAATAAAAAATCTGTTTTCTTTTTTGTTACAATCATGCATCTATTACTTGAGTCACAAATCTGTTATTTTACAATCTCTTATTTGTCTTTTTACAATCACTAATCTGTAACTACACATAGACATATGTCTTTTTACAATCATGCATTTGTTTTTTATACTCAACCATCGTTGTGTTACAATCATACACCTATCATTTGACAGTCACCTATTTATCGTTTTATAACTATATACTTATGATTTTACACTCACTCATTAGTCTTTTCACAATTATGCAATTGTTATTTTACACTTAATAATCTGTTTTTTTACAATCATTTATTGGTAGTTTTACACTCACGTATTTGTATTTAACAATCAAGTATCAATTTTCTTTTTTGTTACAATCACGTATCTTCTACTTGAGTCACTGATTTGTCATTTTACAATCATATATCTGTCTTTTTATAATTACTAATTTGTAAATGCACACTTAGGCATTTGCCTTTTTACAATTATGTATCTATTTTTTATGCTCGTCCATCTATTGTGTCATAATCATGCATCTATCATTTGACAATAGCATATATGTCATTTTACACCTATACATCTATTGTTTTACACTTCCCCTTTTTGTCTTCTTACAATTATGTAGCTATTATTTTACACCTGGTGATATATCTTTTTACAATTATTTATTTGTAATTTTATACTCACGTATCTATATTTTACAATCAAGTATCAGTTTTCTTTTCTTTTACAATCAGGCATCTATTATTTGATTAATTGATATGTCATTTTACAATCATCCATCTATCTTTTTACAATTAATTGTACACTTAGATATATGTCTTTTTATAATTATATATCTGTTTTTTATACTCGACTATCTAGTATGTTACAATCATGCATTTGTCATTTAATAGTCGCTTATTTGTCATTTTACACCCATACATCTGTGATTTTACATTTACCCATCTATCTTCTTACAATCATGAAGCTGTTATTTTGCATCCATCGATCTATCCTTTTACAATCATTTATTTATAATTTTACACTCATATATTTGTATTTTACAATTAAGTATTTATTTACTTTTTTGTTACAATCAAGCATTTTTTATTTGAGTCACTTATCTGTTATTTTAAAATTATATATGTCTTTTTACAATCACTAATATGTGATTGCATATTCAGGTATCTGTCATGTTATAATCATATATTTGTTTTTTTAAGCTCTTCCATCTATATCATAACGATCATGTATCTATTATTTGACAACCACCTATCTGTCATTTTATAGTCACGTGTTTGTTATTTTACACTAGCCCATTTGTCTCTTTACAATCATACATCTGCTGTACTCCAATGTCAAACTAACAATGCAGAGTTGTTGGCTTGTGTAAAGGAGTTATGAAGTAAAAGTCTTAGAATGGAAGAACAATAGCATCAACAAGAAGCACAAGTAAAATTTGAACTAAGTAGTGAGAAGTTAAAGGAAGAAGAAAAGGAGAAAGTAGCAAAAATTTTAGATTATGTTTCCTTAATTTTGAGTGCTTTTTAGGAAGAATTGGATTATGATTTAAACATGAAAGTTGGAACTCTCTCTCTTAGCTTTCCAATGCCTCAAGAACCAGCTCAATCCCAATTTTGTAACTCAAGTTATGACAGCTCTCTCTCTTAGCTTCCCAATGCCTTAATAATAAGCTCAATCCGAATTTTGTAGCTCAAGTTATGACATTTTTTTCAAAACAGCTGCAAGCTGTCAACTGCTCTACAGCTGCTTAAGTGTAACTTCTGCTGTAAAAGTTTGGATTATGTTTTTTCAATTTCGAGTATCTTATGCAAAGAATTGTATTATGATTTAAACATGAAAGTTGCAGCTCTTTCTCTTAACTTTCCAATGCCTCAAGAATCAGCCCAATCCGAATTTTGTAACTCAAGTTATGACATTTTTTCAAAAATAGTTGTAAACTGTCAACTGCTCTACAGCTGCTTGAGTGTAACTTTTGCTGTAAAAGTTTAGGTTATGTTTCTTCAATTTTGAGTGCCTTATGCAAAGAATTGGATTATGATTTAAACATGAAAGTTGCAATTCTTTCTCTTAGCTTTCCAATGCCTCAAAAATCAGCTCAATCTGAATTTTGCAACTCAAGTCATGACATTTTTTCCAAAACAACTACAAGCTGTCAAGTGCTCTACAGCTGCTTAAGTGTAACTTTTGCTGTAAAATTTTGGGTTATGTTTCTTCAATTTTGAGTACCTTATGCAAAGAATTGGATCATAATTTAAACACAAAAGTTATAACTCTCTCTCTTAACTTTCCAATGTCTCAAGAATTAACTCATTCCGAATTTTATAACTCAAGTTATGATATTTTTTCCAAAACAGCAGCAACTTGTCAACTGCTGCTATTGCTCTTAGTAGCACAAGTTTCAATAAAATGCTCATATCTCAAGTTAGAAAACTCAATTTTGGCAATTCAAAATTCTTTGAAAAGTTAAAAGAAGAAATTACAACTTTCATGTTTTGACTTTTTTCTAATGATACCCATAACACACCCAAAATTAAAGAAATACAAGTTAGTATCTATAGGCGCAGTAACAGATTTTTTCAGTAATCTGTTTTGTTACAGTTTAATATTTGTTATTTTATAATTACTGACTTTTATGCTCAGAACGTACTTGAAATTGAATGACATATTGGGTATACAAATTACCTTAACTGAAAAAAATTTTAAGATATGGACTTTTTTAGAATTATTTTTACATTTGGCCTTTTTAGAAAATATTTTTATTTAAATTCTTTTTTGGTAATTATCCCTTTATTTTTTACCCAACTAAAATTTTCTCTAATAATATTTTAATAGTTAATATTTGTACATCCAAATATTCACTATATAAATATGTGCATGGCTACTAATTCATATAAAAAACCTCAAATGTAAACCCTTGTTCCATCCCATATGACATACTGTTAAACCCATCACTTAATCCCCGCTACACCAAGAATATGTTTAATTCTGACAAAGAAAAAAAAAGGAAAAATAGAAAAGTAACATCAAATTAATGATGAAAGGATTAGCAAGGAAGCGGAATAGGATAAGGAATAATTTTTAATCCCGATAGGGTTAAAGAGAAATTGGTTAGTGAAATGTGTTAGTGTTTGCCTCTATTTAAGAACAATTATAGTCATATCTTAGCCATTGGTTGAAACCTACAATTTGAGTGTCTTTTTAAATATTTCAAAATCAAACATGCCACCAAATCTTTCATAAGTAATCCTACAAACAACCATCTTCTAATTCAGCTGTTACACAAGTTCAACACAAGACAATTCATCCTAAGAGGGTCTCTACAGCATGTTACAACAGGCCACCCAAACTTTCCAATTACACTGTAGATAATTGTTCTCCGAATTCAAAATTTGTTTTCCGAAAGAATTGGCAGATCAAGAACCTGCAGTTTTTTCTTCATTTTTCGTATTCCAAAGAGTTGAGCCTGGGCGAGGAGAGGACCAAACACCTAACCTCTAAATTAACCTCTCCCAAGTGTTTGACAAAGTACCTTGGCCAAACCTTGGGTTTAGAACATGTGGATTTCTGCTCAAGAGGATTGTGGATTTAGTTTTCCAAATATTCAAATTGCTTACAGAATTGCTCCAAGCTTTCACGAGTAAACTAGTTCTTTGTCATCTAATTTCATCACAGAAAGTCAATCTCAATATTACCAAACAGACTCAAATAAGGTTACCCTGAAAGAGAGAGAGAGAGAGAGAGAGAGAGAGAGAAACTTACAAAGTAAGGATAGCCATCCTTAATGCTAAACCTTTCAGGAGCTTTCTGTACAAATAAATGTATGTAGTACATAACAAACTCTCCACAATCGTGACAGTTTATCTGTTGTGGCACCTAAAAGGAAATTTTCTCCTTGTCAAAAATAAAACACAGAAAGACGGAGGAAAACAATCATGAACATCAATCACCTCAGGCACCAAAAGAGGAATTTGGGATATCAGCTCCCCTCTATTCTGTTCTTTGCTCTATAAATGTCCAATACTAACCTAAACAGAAGTTCCATCCAATAATAATAACCAGAGAAGATTGAAGATTCAATATCTCTTTTCTTTTTTGCTTTACATTTTTTTTTAATATATTGGTAGTTTAAGTGTAGAAAAATACCATACGTTCTTATATCAGGTTCAAGTCGCCTGGGATTTGCCATTTGAAGAGAGTCCAGCAATAACATGCATGAAGTTGTAGTTCCTGACTGAAGACTCTCACCAAAGCGACACAAAATCAGGAGGCTCCAGTGTCCCCTGTAGAATTGAAAATCAAATCAAGCTCCGAATAAAAAATATGTGATACAATAATAAATGAAGGCACAAATGAAGGCAATGAACATTGGAGATGCATACCAACAAACAATAGGAACCAACACGTATTTCTTTGGGAAAATTTGCCTCTTCTTGATCCATGTTAGCACCTTCTTTTTACTAGATGCTTTCAAATATGGGGAAAAACATAATGAATCAAAGTAGATAGAGGAAGCCCTCCTACCTTCTGGAAAATACCTCCAAATATAGCTACACAAATATGAAAAGTGAATCAAAACAACAAGATAGTATTGAATAAATAAAGAAGTAGGCTTGCTTCTAATTGTGAAGGAGAAATATGGCCTACTTTAAGTAAGTTTCAAATGTATGGCTGTTTAACTTGTTATTTGGTGCACCAAACTTTCTTCTTATGGACGGCTCTCCTCGTGGACCGATTACAAGGTAAGGTACCTAAGGAACATGGAGAAATTCTTTCAAATCTTTCTACGTCACCAGTTTCTTTTCTAGTGAACCTCTTTCTAAAAGCAAGTTGACAGTGTACAATCTGAATAGCCATCATAAACCTCTACAGATAGAATCATCTTTCTAGGTCTACTAGATATCAAATTTTAGTTATTTATCCTTTGTTAGATAAACTAACGAAATTTGTCATAGAAGCAATTAAAGTACTGTACCAACAACATTTGTTCCTAACCAATCCTCCCATGAGAGATAAGAAATGCATATGTTCACAAAAATATGTAATATAAATTATGATGCATATCTCTTCATAAACTAAGGATTCTCTACAATATAAAGCTACATATCAAATTGGAAAAGAGAAATAAAAAATTGCTATATAGTAATAAAAACTTTGTAAAATAAACATGCATGTTATTAGAACTGAAGATGATGAGTTTTTGAGTCTTATAAACATATGTACTCTTCACACCAGAAAACTTTAATCACATGAGAGAATAAAAGTATATTATGCATCATATTTAGGTAGGGTAATTAAGCACACTAATTCCAAAAAAGGTAGACAACAATCTTGGAAAGGTTGTGCAGCTAATATCTTCGTTCAAGTAGACGTTTGAGTATTGCACTACCAACCATTTACAAACAACTCTTAATCTTATTCATGTAATAATATAAATGCATTTTCATATTTTCGCAATCTTTATCTTACGTGAGAAATAAGTTCTATATTTGGATCAAAGCACTTAGGTCATACACGGCTATAGGACTAGGTTGCATAGAGGATGGTGAGTTTTTAAGTCTTATAAACACATGTACTCTTCACACCAGAAATCTTTAATCACTTGAGAGAATAAACATATATTATGCATCATATTTAGGTAGGGTAATTAAGAAAACTAATTCCAAAAAAGTAGACAACAATCTCGGAAAGGTTTTGCGGTTCAATGTTATCAATGGTGTATGGCAGCCCATGGCAGCAGGCCAATAAACTGCCAAGGCACCATGGTGGATGGCGTGGCGGCCAAATGGCAGAGAAGAAAAAAAATAGAAATTTGCAATAAAAATTTACAAAAACAACTAAAAGCTACTATTAAATGAAAATAAACATCATTACATTATTTTCATAACAACCAAATAAGTGTCACAAGTATTCAAAAAGAAGAACAAAACACACAAATTAGAATGAAAACTCTAAATAACAATATTTATGTCACCCTTCCTCAAAGGATGACAATACTTCCATCTTCGATCTGTCCTATTACTATTAGTGGAAGGAGCAAATGCAGCCGATGAAACTTGTGAAGAATCTACAATTATCATAATTCACCTAGACACATGATAAATGGTTGTTGTTATGGGTTAGTTTGAATGAAGGAGCAACAAGATATTTATATATTAAAAAAAAATTACCCACAGATGAAAGCGGAGAGCAACTAATTCTCCTAAAGTGAAATAGATGCGCCTAGGCAAGATTGTTTGCTTGAGTCGTGTACTGTAGTCTCTCCTCCCTCAATCGTACTGTAGTTTACTGTACTGTAGCATCTGCTTTCAGCCTTCTTCTTGCCTCTCCTTCTACTCGCTCAACAACTCTGCTTCTTTCAACTCTCGCCCAACTTTGGTTGTTGTCTCCCTGAGTCTCACTCGTCCTTGCTTGGCTGTCGGCTTTGTCACTTCTAGTGATCATGTCGCTCAACTCTGGCTATCAATCATTACACTATGGCTTTCATCTCTTAGCAATCGTTAACTATGGTTGTCGTCTTTCCTCCCTCAATCATCACTAAGCATTCGCATGCAATGGACAGCAGGTATCATGCAGTGGAGCTTTGTTTCCCGCGCAGCATGTTTTTCGGCTTGAAGGTGCTGTTTACAAGAGGAGAAGACCAATCTACTAGCCCCAGTACAAGCCCTAGCCCATTTCACCACCCACATTCTTTGCCCTTAGGCTAGCTGAGGCCGATGGCCCATCGGCAAACCACAGACCGAGTCCGCTTACAGCCATGGCATTGCCACAATGCCATGGTGCCACCATGGCCGCCATTTGATAACAATGGTGCGGCTAAGATCTTTATTCAAGAAGATGTTAAAGTAGTGCCCTACTAGTCATTTACAAACAACTCTTAATCTTGTTCATGTAATAAAATAAATGCATTTTCATATTTTTGCAATCTTTATCTTATGTGAGAAATAAGTTTCATATTTGGATCAAAGCACTTAGGTCATATATGGTTATGGTCGCATATAGGATGGTGATCATGAAACATGTCTCTATCGTTGTGATCCTTAAATTGTTCCAAGTCCTAGAATCTATAAGGATAAGGCATTGGCTTTAGATTCAAAAAAACTTGCATTAGTGATTCATGCACCTAAAAGGAGGGTGTCTCGTTGCATGGGCGATCAATGTTATGGACATCAGTGCACAACATGGGTACTTGGTGGAGACCAAATTCATTGAACAGCTAGAGATTATCATATGGGTTTTGTTTATGTCAATTAATAATTTTTGTTTCACACTAGTGCATTAACTAGTTTTTAAACTTGAGGTTCCATGGTAACCTTGTGCTTAGACCCTTATACTTGATATATATCCTACTGGTAATCCCATTTGTTCAATGGACATAAGATTTATGTTGGATATAAGCTCCTTGAATTAGAGGTTTGTAAGAACCAACAAAGGATCCATCACCCTTCTGACTGAATAGGAGATCACCTATGTTTTCTCTAGTGATTGGCTTAATTAAAACCTTGCGTAGGGTAGGTGACAAATTACATCACCCACAACCAATTCACTTGGAATCAGTGTTATCAATGGCGGATGGCGGCCCATGGCGGGCAAGCCAAAAAACCGCCATGGCGCCATGGTGGATGGCGTGGTGGCCATGGCGGACAAAAAAAAAATTTAAAATTTACAATAAAAATTTGCAAAAACAATTGAAAATTAATATTAAATGAAAATAAACATCATAATATCATTTCATAACAACCAAATAAGTGTCACAAACATTCAAAAAGAAGAACAAAAAACACATATTAGAGTCAAACTCTCAATAATAATCCCAAACACACAAAATATTCTTAAATTACATAAATCCTCATTCATCCTCATCCTCAATGTAATTGTCCTCCTCATCATTGTATTTCTTATCATCATTTGAAACATATCCCACTTCATCTTCCGAGCCATCTTCAGTATTTTCTTCCTCCTCCAAAATCACCAATTCTTCTTTTCCAAGGGGCCTTGCTTTTGCACTAAAACTTGGACCTTGCCTCTTTTCAGCTCTTGTACTTGAGGATCCTCCTTCATTTCTTACTTTCGACCTTGTATAGGTCCTTATTTCTCCAAGTCCCATTGCCCTATAAACAATCCCCCAATTAAGAGTGTCATCATCTTTATGAACCAATTCATTTTCAGCATTATTCTCATCATTCATTTCACCAACCAATCACTCATTACAATCATCAATATTGGAGAGGGAGATTGGGTCAATCTCATTTCTAGAATCATACCGCTCTTTAAGTGCTTGGTATATTTCACAAAAACCAAATCATTTAATCTTTGATACTCAAGTCTATTCCTCTTCTTGCTATAAACCTGCAGCATCAATTAAATTCAAAAATTTATTACTAGTTTACTAAGTCACTAATTAGAAATAACAACTAAGACTATAAATTAAAGAGAAAATATTACATGTTCAAAAACACTCCAGTTACGTTCACAGTCGGGTGCACTACATGTTAAGCTCAAAATTTTGATGGCTAATTACTGCAAATTAGGGGTTGATTGTCCATAAATACTTATCAAGAACTTTCAAAACTTAATTTCTTAAAAGATAAGAACTAAAAATTTAAGTTAAAATTTACTCAACTAAGTAATATAAACCTCTTACCAGGTGCCATGATTTTCCTCTGTGATATTGCAAATTTGTTTCCAAAAAGGCCTCTAGCACTCTTATAAATTGGCAGCTCATTAAGAATTTTCTGCTGCACATCTTCATTAGGCACTAGCCTCCTAAGGTATTGATACATCCCCAAGGTAATCTCAAAATCAAATTCAATGCTTGGATTGTCATAGAAATATTCAGGATTTAGAAAATGACCAACAGCATGCAATGGACGGTGAAGTTGACAATTCCATCTCTTATCAATTATTTCAAATACCTCTTTATACTTCTTCTCATCTCCTTTGAAAGACCTGATGATAGCTTCCTTAGCCTTGTCTATTACTTCATAAATATAGCACATTACTGGTTTTTTTTTTTCACAATCAACAAGTCTAAGAACTTTAACAAGAGGTCCCATCACTTTAAGAGCATAAACAATCTTGGGCCAAAAACTAGGCATCAATGCAATCTTTGCCACCTCTTTCCCTTTAAAATCCTTAGCCAAATTACATTTTGCCCATTGCTCCTAAAAGAACATTCTTTTAATGTTCTCCTTTTCTTGGTAAAGCCTCTCCAATGTAAGAAAGCTTGTAGCAAACCGAGTGATAGCATGCCTAACCAACTCCCTTTTATTTGTGAAGCTTCTCATCAAGTTCAAGGCAATTGAATGATTGTAAATAAATCCAACAAGAGTAATAGCCCTTTGTATTGTTTTCTTCACTTCGGGAATTTTTCCAATATCTTCCAATATGAGGTCTATGCAATGAGCGGCACAAGGAGTCCAACAAAGATGATTCCTCTTATCTTCCAACAATTTTTCAGCTAAGACATAATTACTTCCATTGTCGGTTATCACTTGAACCACCTTCTCCTCACCAATCTCATCAATAAGAGCATCAAGATACTCAAATATTATCTCATCGGTCTTTGTATACTTTGATGCATTAATGGATTTTACAAACATTGTCCCGGCTAGAAAGTTCACCAAGAAATTGATCAACCCACTTTGCTTCCTATCAGTCCATCCATTTGACATAATAGAGCATCCATGTTTTTCCCATTGCAACTTGTGACCGGACATCAATTATTCGGTATTTGCCACCTCCTTCTTGAGGAGTGGAACCCTTATCTCATGATAAGTTGGCCCTCTTAAACCTTGATCATAGGCTCCAATGACTTCAATCATATGATGAAAACTCTTCAATTTGACTGTATTGAATGAAACTCCAGCTTGATAAAACCATTTAGTAATGTATTGATTCACACTCTCTCTTACTTCCTTATCACATGCTTCTCTTATAGCTGATTGTCTCATTTTCTCCTTTTTTCTTTTTGCAATAATGAATTCTAGTTGCTGAAACATGTATAAATCCATAGGACCTTTCATACTATTACTTCTATCTATGGTCTTGGCCTTCTTCTTAGCCCTCATCACCTCTTTAAGACCCTCATCTTCTTCTTCATCACAACCATATCCTAAACTCTCCAAATCAATACTAACTCTTCCACTTTCCATTTCCTTTTCTTGATTGCTCTTATGTTTTTCTTTAAAATAACTCCACAGCTCTTCTCTAACTTGCTTTAGACACTTATGACAAGCTGCAACATTACCCTTTTTTCCCATTAAATGATAATTTGCTCTAGTAATCCCTCCCTTTGTAACTTTTTCACAAAAATTGCAAACAACAATATTTGTGTCACCCTCTTTCAAAGGATGATAATACTTTCATCCTGGATCACTCCTATTACTATTGCTAGGATGAGCAAATACAGCAAATGAGGCTTGTGAAGAGCCAACGGTTGTCATATTTCACCTAAAAACATGATAATAGATATTGTAATGAGTGGGTATGAAAAGTGTTTAAAAAAAAAATATGCCTATCCAATTCCTCCTACCTTCTACACAGCAGAGTAGCATTAACATAATAAAAAATAAAAAATAAAACTCAGTGCTTGGTTATGCAACAGGCCAGCAACGGAGAGCAACATAAGAAAAAACCTAGTTGCTCCTAATAACTGATAACTAAAAAATAAAATAAAATAAAAACAAAACCTAGTTGCTCCTACGCAACATCAGAGAGTAGTATACTCTTAACTTAAAAAAAAAAAAAAAAATTATGCAGTTCGGGTCTCAGCAAGAGTCGCCTCTCGCTATTGATTTGTAGTCAGCTCTCGGCTGCCGATTTGCACTAGAGACTTGTTGGAGCCTCTGTCTCTATCGATTTGCAGGAGGCTTGTTGCAGTTGGCTATTGATTTGGTCTGTGTCTCGCAATCGTCTATGTCTTGCGATTGAAAGGCAACAAGTCGGGCTCACGATCGTCTCCCTCGGCTTGAACTGCAAAGTCTGGCTCGCGATTGTCTCTATCTCACAATCGTCTCTGTTGATCGTATATGCGAAGTTTGCTATTCGACTACAATGTTTGCGCACAAAATGATTTTTGCGCTCTACGATCGTCTTTGTAGCCCCTACCCAAGCCTTAGCCCACTTCACAGAGACGCTTGGGCTAGCCGAGACCCACAGGCCAGTAGCAAGGTACTGATTACAGCCATGGCACCGCCATGACACAACGACGCCACGAGCATGGCGGGCGCCATGGCGCCGCTATTTGAAATAGCCTTATTGCGGATGGCGCTGTGGTGGAATTTTGGAATTCCGCCACCGCCATCTGCCATGGCACCGCCATGGCCGCCATTTGATAACACTACTTGGAATAAATACATAGTTACTGAGATCATATGAATAATACCAACATATAACTCCCAATCCTAGATCTAAATTAGGAAATACGTTGATGGAAGGACCATAACAAGGAATACTTGAATGAAAGGTTCACACACATTTCACCTATTTCTAGGTATCCATGGTGATATTACTAAACATATACCATGGATTGTGGGCACTCTTATTTTTAACTAAGAATTAAATAAATAGTGAATAATTAAATAAATTTAATTAATAAAATAATTATTTATTAATTATTGACTCAAGGCTAACTAGTCGCTGAACCTAAGGGGTTGCACACAAAGTCAAACAAGTTATATCAACGATGAAATTATACCCGATTGTTGGATTAAGTGGGAAGATTTATTGGAGAAAGAAATAATTAATTAAGGTAACTAATTATTTGTTTAATTGGTAGGATCAATTAAATTGGATTTATGAATTAATTATTCAGATGTTTTAATTAATTGGTTAAATTATTTGTTTAACTCAATAATTGAGTTGACATGCAAAAAGACTCGAGCTTATAAAAGCTTGTCTCAAAAGTGGCTTAGTCATAGAGGATCCTACAAGGGTCCTGTGCCAAGCATATGATTTATTAATAGGATTTAAATGGATTTAATATTGATAAAAGCATAAATTAAAATTAAGTTTCAATTTGGATATTATCATGATAATATCAAATGAGTTTGATATAGACTCAATATTGGCCTGGCATCCTCTATAAATAGGGATCACTATAACTGGCAAATGATGACAAATCTTCAGCCATTGAATCGTCCAAATACCCTTCCCTAGCCTTTCTCTAATAAGTTATAAGTCGATAGTGTGTTACAAGATACTACCATAGCGAGAAAACTCCATTAGGCATCTGGTGTATGGATGCACTTGGAGGGAGGACAATTGGACTCCTGATGTGTGGACCATTCAATGTTACAAATGTGATTTTGAAATCACTCTCACCATACATCAATTACAATTTATTTTTATTCAGATTAATCATCGCATACAGATCTTGGTGGCATGATTTATGGATGTTCATATGTTTGTTTTTCCAAAAAGGCAACTCAAGAGGGGGGTGAATTGGGTTTTTATCGCGGAAGTTAAGTGTGTGAAAAAATTATAAACAATAAAAATATTGAATCAAATAAACTAATACAATTCACCCAATATAAAACAATTTCAAGTAAAGTTAAGAGAGTAAGGATAAGAGATGCAAACTCTTTTATAGTGGTTCGACTTGCTATCCAAGTCTACGTCCACTTCTCGAGCTCCAACTAGCCGAGATTCCACTAAGTCTCTTGTACTTGACGGAGGCAAGAAATCCCAAATACAAACAAAATCCCTTGCACTTGGCGGAGGCAAGAAATCCCGATTATAAAGCCTTTGATTCGGTGAGCTTCAAACACCAATACAAATAGAAATGAATATGAAGTAGAAATGTAGCAATTCCTCTTAAGTAGTATTAGCTACCACTTATGTACAAAATGATCTCACTTCAAAGAGGCACTCTCATGAATAAAACAATTTCCTCTATGCACTCTTTGATCTAGTAATAAACAATGTAGCACAAAGAATTAGAGAGAGATTGAAGAGGTTTTGAGAGCTTGTTGTTGTATACTTCTCCCTTCAATCCATGCTCCTTTTATAGACAAAAACACCAAGGAGACGTTGACTTTTGTGAAAGACAAAATCATTTCTCAACAGTAACTGCACATTAGCTCGATTCAAAAATTCAAATAAAATGGCTCCGAGCGTTCAAAAAATCTTAAAATATTCTTGAATACTCCTCATTGAGTTTATTTTTAAATGCAATAAGAATCATTCAATTATCGTGCACAGTTTGAGAGAAATCATCAAATCTTCAACGACATGCCAAACTGTAAAATTGCTTTTGTCAAAAGTTGTTGGCCAAGTTCAAAATTGTCTAGAAATTTGAATTTGTATTCAAAAATAACAAATGATATATATTTGAAAAGCTTATAACGTCTACTTTCATTCAAATTTGGATTCGTGTAAATTTGACTTTTATATTTTGAGATATTGTAAAAATACTGTAGTATACTTATTTTGTCTGCTGACAGTGCAACTCAGCAGAACGACCCACTTTGAAAAATTATATCTATCAAACTATAAGTGTAAAATGTGCAAATAATATATGCATTTAAAGCTCAACACGTCTACTTTACAAATAAAATTAATTCAAAATTTTATTTATATTATAAATTATATTTTACTAATTAAAACAAATATCGTGCAGATTTCAAGAATGACTTTTTCAGAAAATAATATATGATATTGATATAATAAACTGCTTTAACACAAAAGAATATATATGATAAATTATATATCAAAATAAAGATATTTGAGTGTAGTTTTATATAAAATTGACTTTATAATTTTTTTGATTTTTCTATTGTAAGATATGATTAATTTACTACACACATATCTGATTTGACAGCTTCACAATTTAGTACATGTAATGTATGTAGTTAAATAATAAACTTAATATTATAAATTGTCCATATTATTCATTATATAAATATACATAATAATTTTAATTTGTTTTGTCATTATCAAAATAAATATAAAACCTTGAGGCTAACAATATTGTTTAAACAATTTAGAAGTTCTATTTTTTGTTGTTCTTGCATCTTTGCATTCATGCCAAACTTATAGAAGATCCACCAACCATAGATGATGACAACAAAGACTCCTGGCTCCTAATATGTATCCCATCTTAATTACTTATCATCAAATATATTTTTAATTGCTCATCATTAAATATACGAATTTGAATTGAATTTATCTGTTTAAGACAATTAAAGATAGCAATGCAAAACAGATGGATTATGAACTATCATCTTTCTTTCTTTCTTTATTTTTTTAATCAATATCATCTTTCTAATAAGGTAATAAGAAATAAATATGAAAATAGTTTGACTTTCAAACTAGTTACTGATTGAATTCAATTGATATAACTCATATAGGTTTTTTTTCTGATAAGGTAAGAAAAATAAAATGAAGAAAAGATGAGAGACGGAACGATGGATTCCTTCTGATAAAGCAACAGAAAATATGTTTAAAGATACCTATGAATTTTGAAATTTGTTATTGATTTGAATCCAATTAATAGAAAAACTATGTGTACATCGTAGTGGTAAGTATAGAAGTGGGGACATACTGATTATATGATTGCCTCCATGGTTAGAGTTGGGACCAAGCCATAGTTAGGGAAAACTAAAGCAATAAAACTGTAAGATCCACTAGCTAGATGAAATGTAATGTCTACATGCAATCCTTCCTTGACGAGAGATTTATATTTTCCTTTTAGTGAATTAATTCTACTTCGCTTCTGCAAAATAAAAAGAAGAAAGAAAGGAAGAAAAGAAAACCACTACTTAGCTCTAAATATTCACCATATTGATTGACCGTGATCATTGTTGGTAAACCTGAGCTTATATTCCTATACCAGCCTTAGCCAAATGCTTACTAAATTATAATTATGAAGAAACAAAAAAATCTCACTAAATTTTGGAGTTTCAAGATTTATGCATATGCCATTGTCAAGTTGGCACTTGAAAACCTTCTTCCCAATAAAAATAACATAGATTTTAAACAGTAGCTAATCAAATCCAACTCAAAGATCAATTGACATTAAAAACATATATCACAACCCCAAAAGTTGAGAATTGGTCAAAGCTAGGTAGCAAATTGCCAGTTCTAATGAGCTCAGGTAATGATTTTCTCTAACATGGTTAAAGATAGTTGGGAAATATATCAATTGCAAAGTAAATGAAATTATAAATTTGGATGGAGTAGATTAGAGTTGAAGGATTTATGTAATCAAACCCTTATAATTAGAAAAATAAAACCTTAATTAAGTTGAGTTGAATTAGGTTATAGAAACAGAATCAGACATAAATAAGAAGACATAGTGGTCTTATAACTCAATGATGTGGACAAACATTTGGTGGGAGGATTCCACTATAGAACTTGGATTTTAATTTACTTGTGTTGTTTTAAGTAACCAGTGCAAATTTTATAAAACCATTAAATTGTTAAATTTAAACTGATAATATAAGGATATGAGAAAGAAGGGTTATAAAAGAGGTCAATTTTAATCCTTTCTATTTTGTTATATTGTCAAATTTGTTAGCTTATATATTAAAAAATGAAATGCTCCTTTAACTCTTGAATTACAGTTTTAAAATTTTTTACTTTGTACTTTTGAGAACTTCTAATTATAATATTTTTTTTAGAAATTTTTTATATGATATTAAAATGTTGCAAAAGTTTATATATATAAGAAACTAGTTGCCAAAGGTATCATGGGCAAGCATCAAGTAGATTATCAAAAACGAGCAAAATGCAGCTCAAGTAAATTCAGTAGCAACTTCAGTACAATTGCAATTTGCCTACCTTGGATAAAAATATATACTAAAAAGCCAGAAACATCAACGATTGCTTCGCTGAAAGCAATCCATGGATGAATGAGGAAAGATTTACCTGAAATAACATGTTACTTAAAGTGCAACAATTACTAAGAAAGTTGCTGGAACACAATCCTTTACTCCACTAATTTTTGGTCATGCTGCTAATTTTCAACTACTTTACCAACCACAACATGAAAATTTTCACACCAATCCAAGTGGCTAGTAGTGTATGCCTCATTTTCTTACCCTCCTTTGTGACTTTATCAATTCTCTTCCATATATGATATTTTTTTCCAAAGCCAAGGGGATATCCCTCTTAAATGTTGGCACAAAGGTATATCAGCACGTTCAAAGAATCCACATGGAAGACAACACATGACAAATCTAGACAAAACATAAGAATAATACTTAACAAAAACATATCAAATTAACTACATAAAGTCCATACTCCATATCTTGCACAAATCTAGACAAAACATAAGAATAATACTTAACAAAAACATATCAAATTAACTACATAAAGTCCATACTCCATATCTTGCACATAGTTGTTTATGGCGCATAGCGCACCATCGCGCAAAGGGGCCATTGTAGCATAGCGCATAGCAAATAGCATGACTATTCGGTAAAATAATGCAAAGTATATAATAACAATATATAACTAAAATATATAATAAATACAGTATCTATAAATATTACAAACCTAACAAGTACTCAAATACAAACCATTCAACAATCAGTGAAACATAAAATTGCATATCAAACATAGTTTAAAACATAAAATACTACATCTAAATGAAGTTCAAAACATAGAAATCTGATCAAACAAAATCTAGAACATCAAAGGAGTGTCCTCTATTCTGCAGTTCTACGCTGAAACCAGCACACTAAAACAATATGGCTTAATAAAATGCCCTCTCCACGTGTTGGTTAAAACACAAATAAGCACCTTTAGCTAGGATTCTGAAAAGAAGCCCCAGGGTGCTTGGCAGACAGCAAGCATAAGTACCTTCAGCTAGGATTCTGAGAAGAAGCCCTAGGGTGCTCAGAAGATAGCAAGCCCAAGGTGCTCGACTAACAACAAGGTAGAGAGAAAAGGACTCAGAAAAGGATTCCGACAGCCAGCAAGAGGATTCCAACAGCCACCAAGGGGATTCCGATAGCTCATGTCTTCAATCCAGTCGACTCACTTGGTAAAGCATACTGATGCTCGACAGATGGTCAGACGCGACTCACACAAGGCTTGCAAGGCTCGTCACAAGGCATGCGACTTACACAGGGCTTGTGAGGCTCGACAGATAATCAGCTGTTGCGACTCACACAAGGCTTGCGAGGCTCGGCAGATGGTCAACTGTTGCCTGCCTGATCCAGTCTAGCTTCTAGGGTTGGTTGCAATCACAGGGAAGAAGAGAGGGTCCAAAGGCTGAAGTTGATCGATAGGCTTAGAGCTCGTGCGAGGTTAGATGTTTAAAATGATGTTCACAGTGTAGCGCTATTAGCGCGCCACAACTAGGGCAACTTATAGCGCACATAGCATGCGCTATAAGTTGCCATTTGAACATGGCTACACAATGGCCTCTCCATAGCACAACAGGCCATAGTGGTCGCTATGGCGCAGTAGTGCGCTCTATAACGCTCTATTGATAACTATGATCTTGCATACCTAAAAAATCTTCTATCCATGTTCCCTTGAGCCCAAAACATCCTAATTAGAGTTCTTTCTTTTGATATGTGGCTTGAATTTAATCTGACACCAATTTGACTCATTCATTTTCACCCATAGCTCATATGTAACAATGCATCCTTCACAATTGTTCACTAAGATGAGATATGCAGCCAACTAGAATTAAATGGCCATGGACTTCTCTACAACTAGAGATCAGGCATTTGGAAGATTTTTTTTTTTTTTTTTTTTGGGGGGGAGTGGGGGTTGTTGGCGGTGGGTAATGAGCTGTAATTTATGCTTTGGCCAAGAGAGAGTTCTCTTTGAGAGAAATATTTGGTTACTCTTTCTGTGTGAGTGATCCATTTTTTTGGTATTTGTTGGTTTTGGGTTTGTGATATTTTGTATTCACTACATAACCACTCCATTTGTCTTGTTAGTAAAATTATTTTGCCATCTTTGCCCAAGGACGTAGGCTAAAAGCTGAACTACGTAAACTCTTGGGGGCTATACTATATATATTTTTTTACCTATTTATTTTGCCACAATCCAACAATATCATTCAGACAATCATTTTTACCAAAAAAAAAAAAAAAAAAAAAAAAAAAAAAAAAAAAAAAAAAAAACGAGTACAAAAAGCCTGGGATCCTTTGCATTGTGAGTAGTCTGTTTGAATGTTGGTCATTTGTGCTGGTGGAAAATTTCAAATTGAAAAAATTCAATGGTAAAAATGATTTTTGCCTTTGGGGTATTAAGATGCCAGCCTTATTATCTCAACAAAGGCTGCTTAAAGCACTGCAAAGATAAATGGGTCTGCCAACATCTGTAAAATGAGAACCTCACAGGCAAACAGCATAATTCTACGTCACCCTCAGATGAAATTTTGTGAGAGGTATTTATACACAGGTACCTCTATATACAGAAATATATACAGAATGAGAAACTCTAAGAAAGGATCTAACCTGATCCAGAAGGGGAGGAATTTGAGATGGAGGGCTCAGGAAAATTTTTGTGAGAACCTCTAGATGTTTCAAACTGATCCCAAATTTTTCTTTCAGCCTACACGGCCCGCATTGAAGTTATAAAAGAACAGCGGATTGTCAGAGGAGGTTTTTAGCTTTTGCTCTGGAAAGTCACCACACCATGGACACACTGACATGTGGGGATATGCCAAAACATATAAATTTTGTACTGTTTATATGAATTATACTTATAACCAAACGTCCCCAAAATGACTAAAAAATGACTTAGCACCCAACAGTCAAACTAATCCAGCCACATTCGAACACCTGTCAACATGAAGAGAAAATCTCTATAGATGTACAGTCCTTATTTCATTCTTGTGTTGCCTACATATCTATGATAATGTTGCATGGAGATCATCACCTTAATTAGAGTGTTTGTCCTGTATAGGTTGGGCCTTTTAAGATTTATTATTATCTTCATGCCAAACAAATAGGCGGACTTCTAAGCTTGCTTAATGAGTTTCGGTGCCAGAAATGTTATGAAAAGCTCTAACTTTGGCTAATCATAAGCCAAGGCATATTAAGTCAAGAATCCCATAAGCCTCATGCTTTCAAAAGACCGCCTAGTTGAGGTATACAAGGATTGACAATGTCTTCATATCATGGTGAATTAGCCTATGTACTACTAAGTATTTTCACATCTAAAGGATTAACTATCATGTTATCACTAGGAATAAATTTACAAAATAATACATTGGAGAGAGAGATATTATAGTTTCCTTATAAGTAGCACCATAAATTACTTCGATTATAAATGTCAATGAGACTTCCATATCTTTGCCTTCCATTTGCCCTTTCTGTTGGTTTCTTAGGCCCCACTGCAGTAGCTTGCTGAAACAAAATCAATCACTTTAAACAGCAATAATTAATGATCAAAAAGCATAACAAACTTTTATAGCTAAATTGGGGCATGGTCAGGCATGAGAATTATCATAATTCTCAATTATGAAAAGACATAATGTAGTTTTGAAAAGTGCAAAACCGAAGGCATCACTCTGCTAGACATGAATATATGTAACTTCTCCACTTTAAAAAGACAGGAAAACACTTTGATAAACCAATATGCATATGCAAATATAGAATGACATACCTTACGAAAATTAGTTTGACCATGAATGTCAATGAGGCTTCCATATCGCTGCCTTCCATCTGTGCTTTCTGTTGGTTTTGTAGACCTCACTGGACTAGATTGCTGAAAGAAAATGAAGAACAGAATCAATCACTTTAAATAGCAGCAATCAATGACACATAGCATAACAAACCTGTAAGGATAACATGGAGCAAGAAGTATGCTTAGTTGTAAGAATTATGTGAAGGCATAGTGCGGTTTTAGAGGTTGAAAAACTAAAGACAACACATAGCTAATCATAGAAAAAATATAACTGTTTGGCACTAAAAAGACAGGAAACTATGAAAACACTTGGCCATGGAACCAATATGCACATGCAAACATAAAATAAAAACCTAAAAAGAATCAACAAAATTTCTGGAAATAAATCTATCAATCAATCAATCAGCCAGCCTTATCCTAACTATATGGGGTTAACTAGCCACACAAATCCTCTATCTCCGGTTTGCTGAATCATAAACGATTTTACCAATTAAACCATAACCATTTAACCCCTTCACTATTTCAACCAAGTTAGTTTTGGCCTATCTCATGCTCTATTATTTCCTTCTATAGACGTAGTATCATTTTTCCTTACTGGAGGACTCATGGTTCTACATTGCAAATATAAAATGAAATACCTGATAAAAATTAGTTCGAGCATAAATGTCAATGAGGCTTCCATATCGCTGCCTTCCATCTGTGCTTTCTGTTGGGTTCTTAGGCCTCACTGGACTAGATTGCTGAAACCAATGAAAACAGTTAACTTAAAATAGCAGCAATTAAGGATCACATTGCATAACAAACTTATATAGGTAACATGGAGCATGAAGTATGATTAGTTGTAGGCATTATGTGAAGATAGCACAGTTTAAAAGGTGCAGCACTAAAGACAACACTTAGTTAGCCACAGAGGAATATAACTGTTTGGCATTAAAAGGACAGGAAACTAGGAAAAACACTTGGCTAAGGAAACCAATATGAATATGCAAAAATAAGATGAAAACCTAAAGAAAACCAACAAAATTTCTGGAAATAAAATCTATCAATCAGTCAATCAGCCAGCCTTAGCCCAACTATTTGGGGTTGGCTAGTTACATGAATCCTCTATCTCTAGTTCACTCAATCATAAACAATTTTTCCAATTAAATCATTACCATTTGACTCCTTCCACTATTTTAACTTAATTTAGTTTTGGCCTACCTCAAACTCTGTTACTACCTTCTATAGACAGTGTCATTTTTCCTAACTGGAGGACTTATGGTTCTACATTGCACATGATTAAACCATTTAAGTCTATTTTCTCTTATTTTATCCTCAATAGATGCTAATTTTATCTATAGCAAAACAATATTTCCAGATCTAATTTTTGTAGTTTTACTACACATTCGTCTCCCATTTTTGTCACCTTCATTTTACTAACATTTTTTTAACTATTTTAATATTCTACGCCATTAGGTAAAGCATGTCTTATAGCTGTCCTAGAAAACTTTCCCGTCAATGTTGTAAGTATTAATTGATCACAAAAGACTCCCGCAGCATTACTCTACTTGCTCCATCCAACCTCGCAACCGCACCAATCTCACTATCCATGTATCTGATTAAACTTAAGTAATGAAACTGCTTGTTGAATAGGTATTTCTTGTGCTTCAATACTAGCTATTCCTTCATTTTCATCTTAAAGTTTATTAAAATTCATATATTCAATTTTAATTTTAATTTTATTTTCTATCTCTATTAAATTCATCTGTAGTTAAACACAAATGATAAGGGGTTGAAGTTATCATTGATGTAAAACTCCAGTCAAGATCTAAGAGAATTAAATATTAGCCATCCTTATTACAAAATTTTATTGCAGTCACGATTTATTGAAAGGCTTCATTTATGAGGTATCAATCCAAGCAATCAGTTTCTTTCAGTTCCCACCTCTGCAAAATTGCAATAATCATAATTATAGGCAACTTGCATTTGTGGAGAAAAAGGTCAATTGGTTGATGACTATAAAATAACATAATATTAACAGTGCTAGATTGGGTATACAAGAGAAACATAGGTTGTTGAAAGTTTGTTGATAAAGCTCACATCTGTTATGCAATCAGCCCCTTCCTGCCTTACTCCTAATAGATCAGTTTCACCTTGGGTCAAAGCCTTTAAGTCCTGCAGAAAGAAACATGAGCCTGTGAGGAACTGTGCTAAACTTTACATTTTTTGTCATAAGTTGCCCACCTGCATTCAGAACCCAAAGGTAATCACATTCCAACTCAAACACAATAACTATAAAATATAATTCATTTGGGAACTTGTAAGCTTAGTTTAGGCTTCACCTTTCGCAGGGAAGGAAAAACTAATTAAAAATCTATTTGACATGATTTGCAAAAAAGTATTTAGACAAATAGAAGTTTATAAGAATTTCCAGATTAGCCCTTAGCATATTTCTGATTTTGAAAATCAAACTTACATCACAGTCAATAAAACCTTTGCCTCTTCAGCATCATTTTTACATAATGCATAAAATATTCCATGCTGAAGAATTTCTCTCCTAAAGCATTTGTGTAACACTACAAAGTCACTACAGAAAAGGAATAGTGAGTTTAGCACTAAAATAAATAGATAATATCTTAGAATGCCAAATATTTCAATAATTGTCAAATACATAATATCAGTTTTTGAACCAAGGATGATCTTCACTTGTACGAATATATAAATCTTAATTCTGGTATTATACCATGCATATAATGCTGATAGTGAACCAGATGCAAACCATATATTATTTATCTTAATTTTCCAAAGTTCAGAAAATGCTCTTAGCTTTATTCTGCTCTTGCAATATCAACAGCTACAATGCACAGAAAACACACAAATGGTTTCTACTAGTGTAAGTAATGCCCAAAGCAATAGACCTTGGGAACATCTTCAATAGTTGATATAAACTAGACTCACAAACTAAACATCAGATCTAAATGTTAGTACATGAGCTTCAATAACGCAACTTCTTACCCATTTTGATCACAATATTTATCACACTTACAGAGAAATAATCCTTCGTGTTTTCTTGTTGTGTATTGATAAGAACCAAGATAAGAAACTTGGTCGCTAATTCTTTCCATGTATTTTGGAAATCTACCTGAATGATAGAATTAATTCATTCTACAAAATTGCAAATCTTCTATTGTTTCATATCCTTGGGCTTCTTCGTCACACACCACTGACATCTATAACTATTAACTTGACATTGCTGTTTTATAATTCCACCAAATGCAAGAAACTTGTGATATTCTTTAAAACCTAAAAACAATATCTCACCTGATAAGCACGTGTACCATTTTTTTTTGTGGGAAACTATGATTCAAGGCATGTGGATTGCCGATACAAATGAAAGTATAAAGAAAAAATCATAACATGTTTGACGTGCACACAGAACAAGATCTAAAAATACCCATGAACTAAGAAAATAAACCCTAGCATAAAAAAAATTAAAGAAAAAAACGTTAAGTACATTTGTACAGAGTAGAGAACAGAATTTCTCTGGCACACAAATACACACAAAAGCAGCAAACAATTTCATTGATAAGTCACTCAACAAGGCAGAATAAAGTCACTAATAGCGATTCACACAATCAAAACTCCCATCTCCAATGTGTCTAGATCATACCCTTGCTCCAGTATTTGCATGTTCTGAGCTCTGGCGGGGGTTAAGCTTTTGGGGTAACATTTTCCTCCACAATTTCCTTTTGCTTCCAAGCCGTCTCAATCAATGGTCTCTGCTTCAGCTCTCGGAACTCTACATCGACCGCTCCATATTTGGGATTTAAAATGAGTAGGTAGAGGTGTGTCTCTGTGATCCACGCGGTGGCAATGAGCAAAGCAATTGGCATTGAGATGGTTTAAGGGGTCTGCATCAAAATCGGTTTTGATTGAAAAGGAAAATGACAAAAACGGATGATGAAGGAGGAAGAAGTGGGTGGATTTTGTGTGAGTTGTTTCCTCGCTGTGAGGGAGACAAGGGAGACAAAAGGAAGTTATTGAAGGGGAATTGAAGTCCGGGATTGCTCGAATCTCTCCGCATGGAAGGCGGGTTGGGGGGGTACCTGTACGACGCCGTTTCGTTCCTATCGAAGTTTTTCTTCTATACTTCTGTAATTAAAGAAAAAATAGTAAAGGATAGGCATGATGTTTTTCCAAAAACAACTTTTTTAGCAGAAATTAATAGTCCATTTTATCCTTTTATAGATGAATTAAAAGTAAATAAAATTAACTCATTAGAGTAGGAAAGATCATACTTAGCACCACTATAAACCACTGTCACTGCCTTCTCTACAAACATAAACAATTGAAGAAAGTTCTTAAACTTTTGAAGTAAATTATGATATTTTTTAAAAATTGTGTCCTCCTCCAAACGGTTAGTACTTTTATCCATCTCCATACAACATTGCCATTGCTTCTGCTTCCAGTGAATTCAAGGACTAGCTAAGGCCTCCATGAGGTTTCCCTTCTCATTTCTAACTAAGCTCGAAGAGTGTCACAGCCTAAATGTGAAATAAGATCATATTCATCCATCCATTTTTCATAAAAACAAATTATGAAATTATCGTTAGCTCATTAATGAAATTCTAACATCCCCTTCTCAATTCTAACTCCACATCCCATCCGCACTGCTTCTCTAGCCATTGCACCATCCTAATTTAATTTAAGATCTCCTTAGTTTTGAGTCTTCCATCTTCTAGAATTTTGGATATCCAGGGCTTCTAAGAAGTTTAAGAAGATCCAGATCCAAGGCATAGCTAACAGTCCGGAAATCCCCTTCTTCACTTTGACAAAAAGCTGATTGTTTTGAGTTGACCAAATGCTCCACGCAATCATAGCACCCAGTTTAGCCTTCTTGTTATCTCCTTGGAGCATGATCTGGTTGGACCAACTCTGGAAATTATTCTGTTGCCATTCAAGAATTTCCCTACCCATCCAGTTGCTCCAAATCATTGTCACCTTTGGGCAAAACATTGATAAGGATTCCATCAATTCATGACTTCTGTGACTAAAGGTAAATCTGCTATGAATATCCATCCCAATCTTTTGGAGATTTGATTAAGTAGGAAGGATACCATGAAAATCTTGCCATAAGAACAATTTTATTTTGGCAGGGCTTGTAACCTCCACATTTGCTTCCACTTTCCCAATTTGCTACACCAAGTGCTCTCCCCTGGCTGTTGAGTCTTCGTTTTCAAAGGCTCTTGCCTGTCTAAAAATACTATCACCTGTCTTCACAAAATAACAACCATCCACGGAACAGTGCCAAATTTGTCTATCTAGGGGAGGGATGGAGCACATTGGATGCTCAAAATTACCTTTAATTTCTAGGATTTATCTAGAATTAATCAAGGGTCATACTAGATTTATGCTAGTCAATTAATTTTTAATCATCAATTATAGTAAAAAAAAATAATCTCAATCATTTAAAGAGATTATTCACTTTCAAATAATAAATGTACTCTACTTAAAAAATTAAATAAATTATATTTTTTATTTTTATATTATTTTATTTCTTTAAATAATAATATATAGACTATATTAAAAATTCTCTTTTTTTTTCACTCTTTGTTATTTCTCTCTCTAGAACGTCTTCTAGACGGGTGACTTTTTATAAATTATAAATATTTATTATTGTATCATGATTTAATATTTAATTATTAAATTTCTAATTTCTCTAAAATACCTTCAAGGAATTTACTACTAATAGCCAAGCTTTGGCTACTAAAATTAAAATTAAAATTATTTAATGTAACATTTATGTTATATAATATTTTTATAATATTATTAATAGTTAATATTATGAATATTTAATTACTAATATTATTAAAATGATAACATTTATTCACATGTAATATAAAGATTAAAATCATAAAAGTAAGAAAATGTGAACTAAGTTAGGTAAAAATGTATGGATTAAAGATAGAAAATTTTTACAAGAAAATTCAAATGAATAAAAGCGTGAATTGAATGAGAAATTTTAGAATGTTACAAGATAAATTAAAATATCTAAAAAAATACAACATGTAGTTTATATTCAAAAATAAAAAATTAACATGTAAGTTATTAAAATTATTAAATTTTAACAACTGTTCCTCATTTTCTTAAAAGAAAAAAACTTGTAAGATTTGTTTAATATAATATTATATATTTAATCTCTGTAATTTATATTAAAGTAAACAAATATTCATTATATTTGATACTAGAAAAAATAATTATTTAAAAAAAAACTTGACACTTAGATTAAAATATAAAATTTTACAAGTATAAAATTTTAAAAGATGAAGTAAACAAAAATTACATAATATAAAATAAAATATTAAAATTAAATGCATTAATATTCATTTCAGAGAAACTAATTGATTTATGAACATTGACAAAACTATATATTCTTAAGAGCGAGATCTCCCAAGCTAAAACTTTTTTATTATAATATATTATTATATAAAATAAATTTTTGCCATTCCAAGAAAAAAATATAGCCCTGCATGTATATATATACAGACACTAAATGATTATATGAAAAATTTTTAAATTTATAAATAAAATTAAAACAAATTCATAGTTTGAGAGTGAATTAAAAGTTTAAAATAAAATAATAATAATGTCGATGAGTTGTTTTAAAATGATGATAAATTTATTGAGATCAAAAAATAAAACTCTTATAGTAAAACAATAACTAACACATTATTTACTTTATTATGCAATTGATCATTTACATTTGGCAAAAGTAAATTTTTATTTTACAATTTAAAATAGGGGAGGTGTGAAAATAAAACATAATATATAATTATAATATGTTAACTTAAATCTTTTATATACCTGACTTTTATATTTTTGCTTTCTATATTTATATCTTGGATTCATTAGTGTCTATGGAGTATAAGTTTCACTCATATTATTAAAGTATCAACATTCAATTTAAAAGAAATAAATACATAAATAAAAATAATATATTTTCAATAAAATAAAAATAATATTTAATAAAATTTTATATAGTTACATATAACAATGATATTTTATAATAAAATCTATATTTTTTATAAAAAAAATATAGAAATAATAATACATATAAAATTAATAATTTATATACTAGAATATAATTATAATATAAGATAGCTATATAATTAATAAAAATAAAAAGTCATATAATTAATATTTAATTACATACTCGCATATATTTATAATTAAGACCTTGGATATTGTATATAAAAAATAATATTTTATATTATAGTATATAATTATAATATATTAAAACTAGATAATAAATAAAAAATCAGAAACTATATAATTAATATTTAATTATATGCTCACATATTTTTATAATTAAGGTCTCGGATATTGCATATGAAAATAATATCTCATACTACAATATATATTATAATATGTAATAACTATATAATAAATAATAATAAAATATTTAATTAATATTTAATTATATAATACCGTATATTTACATTTAATTATTATTTCTAATTAGACTTGGATAGATTAAGATGCTATTGTGCCCATTTATTTTAAATTACAGTTCTTTTTAATCAAATTATATTTATGAATTTTAAAATTTTATATCTTAATAATATAGAATGCCCTCATAAATCTTAAAAATTTAGTGTAATAACTTAAAAATGTTCATTATTTAATAATTTAATATATATTACTTATATTTAAAATTAACTATGTGGAATAGTATTAAACATGATATGATAAACATGAAAAATGAGTACTAAGTAGATTTTAAAGCTAAATTAATTAAATATTGAGTTCTTAAATACAAAAAGTTAAAGTTATATGTGATAACTTTTAATGTAAACTAAAGATATTATATTTTAATCAAGTTTAGTAATTATTAATCAATAATAGAAAATTCATATTAGCGTTTAATTATTTTTCTATACTTTAAATATAAGTAATTAAATATTCAATATTTATAAATATATGTTGTTCATATCTATAGTAAAGAATTTAGATTTTTTTTGTTAGAGATACGCTTAATTTAATTAAATTATTTTAATTATATTCTTTAATAGAGGGTAAAATAACAAAAAGATTTAAATAAAATAAAAAGACTTCAAATTATTTGAATTAATTTTTTCTCCTTTATATTTCAATTAATTTTTGTAATTAGTAATAAAAAAATATAAATATTAAATTTTTATATACTTGTAAATTTAAGTAATTAAATCTTAAATATTAATAAATAAATGTAAACTTAAAATATTTTAAATACATTTTATTCATATCCATATTAAATAATTGAATTATTTCAATTAAAGATATACTGTAAACTAAATTTAAAAAAGAAAATATAAGCGTAAATGAAGAGAATATATAAATATATGCTGTTTAAAATTTTGAAAAATAAATCTAAAAATATATAAAGAAAGAGAAAGAGAATAAGGGAGAAACTTGTGGTATTAATTAATTAAGGTATTTTAATTATTTTATTTAGTACATTCTTATTTAGAAATATATTATATAAAGAGTTAATATAAGTTTGATCAGATATCAGTAACTAATAAAAATTATTTTATATTAACCAATACAACCTTGACTAATTATTGGCAAACCCTAAAGATATAGCCACGTATGAAGCTCAGAGGTGTGATTTTGAAGCATCTGCCTTTGGGATTAAAGTTGATGGAATATGATTTTTTTTTTTACCCTTCTTGGCATTTTTTTTCCTCGTTTAGACCCTTTTGAGTCATCATTTTACACAACCTACCGCGTTGGTAAGTTTTCCAAATTTAAATTATGGAGATAGAGCCACGTATGAAGCTGGGAGACGTGTGATTTCGGAGCATCTTGATTTGGGATTAAAGTTGATGGAATACAGATTATATATGTTGTGGTAGATGTTATATATTTGTTCAAAAATATTTATTTTAAATTAAATTACTCAAATTTATTTAAATAAAAAAATTTAAAATTAAATAAATTATAATGACATAATAATTTATTTTATTTTTTACTATTAAAGTTCTAAATTAAAAAAGAAAGAAAGAAAGAAAGAAAGAGTGATTTGTAAATTACACTCACACAATTAGACTGAACAAGGCCTTTACACGCCAAAAGGTCGTAGGAATACCGGCAATATTGAATTAACTTTAAATAATCTTAAACCACGACTAATAACATTGATGTGACTTTAAATAGTCATAAACCACGATTAGACATACCTACGGTACTGTGTTGTCAAACCACGACCAATAACATTTTGAGATTTTATATATTAAAATAAATTAAATTAGTTAACTTATAAGCTATCTCATTGTTTTTATTTATCAAATTTTATTACTGTAAAAATTTATGAGGATAAATATTTTTATTTTTCTTTCTTTTCATGTGGCTGCAGAAATTTGAAAAAAAATGATTTGCTAGTCACATGGGACCAAATTTAGGGAAAAAATTACCAAGATAGTCAAATTGGTTAAATTGTTAACCCAAAGATCAATATAAAAATTATTGACTTGTAAAATTTGAAATAATTTTTTTTACACTCAAATTGTTAGTATATATTTATGAAATTACAAATATATATTTATAAAATTAAAAATATGAATCTATAAAATTATAAATATATTTTTAAAAATATTAAAAAAATAGATTACAAGCATATTACAACTAACTATTTATATATTACAAGTATGAATTTATAAAATTATAAATAAATTACGAAGAATATTTTTTTTTTTTGGAGGAGGGGGGGGGGGGCAGGGGTTCAGTCAGAGGGGCTTTGATTGAGGGGTTATTATGCAATATCTCATAAATGAATTTTTTTCGTTTTTGACCCTCTTTGGCTTTTTTTTTTCATTTAGACCCTTTGGCTCATTATTTTACACAAGGGTTTGGTAATTTTTTCAAATTTTAAATTGTGGAAAAGAGACGTACGAAGCTGGGAGATGTGCGATTTTGGATCATCTCCATTTGGGATTAAAATTGCTAGCATCCAGATTACTTTGTCGTGGAGGATGTTATATATTTGTTCAGAAATATTTATTTTAAATTAAATTACTCAGATTTATTTAAATAAAAAATAAAAAATTTAAAAACCAAACAAACCACGATGACGCGATGATTAATTTTATTTTTACGTGTTAGAGCTCTTAATTAAAAAGAAAAAAAAACCACAATGACATAATCTAAGACCACGATGACATCATTAGCACGTGACTTCCAGTAGGAATGGTGGGAATGGCCACGTAACTTCATTGGTTCCCCCAACCCCCCAAAAGTTTGTTAGCAAGGCCAAAAGCTTGAGAGGCAGAGTGCGGAGCAGAGTTTTTGGAAAACCGGAGACGGAGAGTGTGAAGAAGGGTTTACAAGAACTAGAGACGGCACCCTAGGTACATCTAGAGAAAGCTCGACCAGAAGAAATCGAGGATCGGAAGCTCGACCGGAAGAAATCGAAGATCGTGCTTGGAGAGTGCAATGCAGATCAAAATAGGCCCCATCATCTTCTTCACCATCATCGCGATCATAGGCATCGCCCCTACTCTGTTGCTGGCTTTTGAAACCGATCATCGAGGGTCGGATTCTCCTCCGGCTCCGTCGGGCTGCACCTTTAACAATGCAAACGACAACGTTGGTCAGCGATGCCCTCTGTTAGTGCTGTTTTTCCAATATATATATATATATATATAACAGGTGTAACACCCAAAACCAATTCAAGAAAAAAAAAAAAAGGAATAAAAGAATGAAGAAAAAGAAAAAGAAAGAAAGAAAATTCTTAAACCATTTTGGATTAAATTTTATTTTATTTAGAGGGTATTTTGAGGAATTTGGGAAGGTAAAAAGTGTTTTGGAAGTTTTTATAAAAAAAAGAAAAAAAAAGTTACTGTAGCAACGAGGCGCGCCGCAGCGCGCCCCGAGGCGCGGCGCGGCGCAGTGCTTGCTGGTTTACCGCGCCGTAGCGCGGCCCGGGCGCGCTACAACGCGGTGGCTACTGAAATTTGGCCGTTGCAGCGCGCTGGACTGCGCTACAGCGCACCCAAACACGGGTTTTTGCCCATTTTATTAAAATTTTGGTATTTTTAACCCCTCCAAACACCCCTAAACTCTCTTAAATTCCTAAACACTATAAAACAAAGATTTGGGAGATATCCTAGGGTACCCAAAATTTATCCAAAAATTAATTATGATTAAATTGAGGTTAATTTTTAAAGAAGGGCAAGATGATCTTTTGACATTTGGGGAGTGTTTTAAGTGTTGGAAGAGCTTTTAGGGCTCATTTTCGCCCAAATAGAGAGAGGAAGAGAGGGAAGAAGAGAAAGGGGAGAAAAGAGGCTCCAATGTATGTAAAATGGTCCAATCTCAAACCCCCTTTGGTTTTTCTTCAATTTTTTCTACATGTTTAGCTTCTTCTCTTCATTTTATAGCTTTTAATCGGTGTAGATTTTTGTATTTGGATGTTATTATGTATTGTAGAGAGAGAAAGTGGGTTTACCCTCACCCATGGAATATTTTGCTTGAATCTTGATTATTCTTGTTAAAGTAACCTTAAATATTATTTTATTTGAGGAGATTTATGTTTTTATTGTTGGATTAAACTTGAATGAAGTGATTATGGTTGAAATGTGAGAGAAATGGGTGAAATGATATTGAAATGGAATAAGGGCATGTTTGGTTGGAGTTGAAATGGAGAAAAATAAGATTAAAGGCATGTTTGGATGAAATATAAATGTTAGAGAGAAATTAAAGGCATGTTTGGATGAAACCCAAAGGTTAGAGAGAAATTAAAGGCATGTTTGGATTAAACCCAAAGGTTAGAGAGAAATTAAGGGCATGCTTGGATGAAACCCAAAGGTTAGAAAATAGGAAAAATTTGTATTTTATGCGTTGTAGGGTATAGTTAATGTTTCCGTGTGGTGTTTTTAGGAATTAATCTCTCATGTTGTGTATCCCCCTTGTAGAAAAGGATACCCCAGCTACTACAGACCCAAGACCTACAGCTTTAGGAGCACCCTTGTAAGGCTCTTTTTGCAAGATGAGTGGGAATCTCCTAATTTTAGTTTTATTTCCACAAATTATGATTTACAATGAACAATGCTCATTTCAAACTCAAATATATGTTGTTACCGAAAACATGGGAAACAGTTCTAGCTATGTTATGATTTCGAGTATATAGGTAATTGCATGGTTTTCATGAGTTTTATGTTATTTTAGTGCCTTAGCACCCAGACATGAATGTCGGGACCATCTGGGCAGGTGGCAGTTCTATGTATAACATAATGTTATGTTTATATTGTAGTGTTATTGTCCCTAATGGGAAAGGGACCATGCGCCAAAGACTGTGTTAGCTTGGCGGGGAGTGGCGATCCTATTGCGAGCTACACAGTGTTGTAGCTCCCGACATATTTATGTTTTGCCCAATGAGGACCCATGTTATGTTTTATTATTTTACTGCCCCCAGACACCTTCGGTTGTGCACATCCGACCAGAGTATATATGAATATGAAATACGACCCTTATGATATTTTTATGATGTTTATGAAAACTTTTATGATTCATGCTTATACTTTCTTATGTATTATGACTTGGCACAAAAATAAATAGCTTTTTTTTTTATAATGTTGAAACATTTATTGTGATGCCTCTTGACATGCAATTTTTCAAGAATGTTTATATTGCATAATTAGTTACAAAAACTGACTGTTTCCATTGGATTAGTTTGATTAACCATTCACTGGGACGTTAGTCTCACCCACTATATTTTTCCCCCCTGCAGATCCGAGTTTTTGAGTTAGAATCTTGGTATTCTGTCATTTATGTTTTGCACTTTATAGCACCAGGTTGGGCCAAGCTATTGGAGACTTATTTGATTTTTGTTTTGTGGATACGAGCTATGTATGATGGGAGTTAATTTATATTTTGGATAATTGTAACAGATTGTATTGTTTTGAGACCTTGTGGATGATTATAGTTGTTTTAGTATTATTTGGTGGTTTGAGTATAGCATGATGTTAGATGAATTTGGAAATGTGATACAGGATGATTTATGCTTAAGTTATGTATGGAATGAATTATTGCAACTTATGTATATCATGTGAAGTTGATGTTTTAAGCAGGTACTCAGACTTAGGGCTTAAGCCATTTTTGAGAGGGGTTACAGTAGCCGGCATGCTGCCGGATTTTACCCGGCAGTGTGTTGGTTATTGCCCTGCTGTCATGCCTCTTAAGTTTGAGAGGTTGAGGTGTGACAACAAGGCTCTGTGAATTTATGTTGGAAATTTATGCTTGTGACAACCAACAGTTCATAGAGTCAAGTTCTAAGCAAGCTTATTAGCTTTGCCTTATCAATGTGGAAGGATGCTGTTGTTAAGATTTTGTATGGAGGTCTTTCTGGTGGAACTTGTATGCTCTGTCTTTTTTCTATGGAAGTAAAATGAATCGTTGCCCTAGCCCCATTTATCAGATTACTAACTACCCTCTCTATCCCTCGTAACATTTTGCATTAAAACTAAATTATATATCTGGTGGTTGAGGTTTATGGGTTTGGATGAATTAAAGCTAAAAAATCAAACCCGTAAAACCAAACAACTGCTCAATCTCTCTGCATATTTTTAGCAACAGGAAGATTTTCTAGGAGATTTTATTTAGGTTAGGTTTTGTTTTTATTTTTTTAATTTAATTTAGATTAGATTTGTTTTTAAAAAAGAAAAAAAGAGGAAAAAAACTTCATTCTCCTAGAAGATTATCTTGAGCCAACTTCAGCCATGAAAATGGCTTGAAAGAATGGTCCGTCGAGATCCATTTCTCCATAAATTTTAACGGAGCAACCACCTCCAATTCTCCACCAAGGCCTTGTCCAAAATCAGGAGGATTCAACTATGCTCCTCCAAACAAAACATGGTCTATTTCCCATCTGTGCACTTCAAAAGGATGAGCGAGTTTGGAAAATATTATGCCTTCAAGACTCGGTTCGGTGGAGAAAACCCCTGTTATTTGACAAAATTCTCCAGGCTTGTTTTGGCAAGTAAGGCTAGATTGAATGCCCGCAAATCCTAAATCCAAGGCCTCTTTCTACCTTGCTAAATCAAAGCTTGTCCAAGCTTTCTAGTGAATCTTCGTCTTATCCAGACTGCTTCCCCACCAAAATCTACTCGCCACGGCTGCTGATTCATCATGGGGGTGACTGGCAGTTTAAACACACTCATCGTGTATTGCAGGGTAGCCTGCACCACCGCTTTTATCAATATTTCTTTGCCAACTTTTGGAAATATTTTCTCCTTCCACCAATGAAGCTTCTATCAAATTCTCTTTGATAGTATTAAAAATCTCTCTCTTATTCTTTCCAGTTAAAGCTGGGAGGCACAAGTGCTTCTCATGACAATGTAAGATGGGATTACTACATCTTTTGTCGCCTAAGGGACTCCTGAACTGAAGACTATTCCTGATTTCTACAATTCGCTTGATGACCGAGGCCCTGTTCATATATGGTAAGAATGTAGGATATTTCTGCAACATCTCCTTCCAACGCTTGGAAGAAAAGTAAACTATCATCAAAAAAGAAGAGATGGTACACATTTAGACCTGCTCTGGTAGCTTGCACACCCACTAAATTTCCTTTATTTTTGGCCAAGGAGAGAGATAAGGCGACAAGGGATCCCCTTGTTTCAATCCCCTTGAAGGCTGGAGACACCTATGCTCATTTCCATATATCAAAATAGAATAACCTCACCTCACCCTTCATTTCTACCAATCTTTAGGGAATGAAGAGCCAAAGACTACAATCACATTATCAGTCTTCCTGAAACAAAGACATTTTGGGCATCTGAAATGATATTTGACAATTCATTTCAAACGATTTGCTAGGACTTCTGAGATTATCTCGTAAAGCACGTTGCACAAGGTTGTAGGCCTGAACTCAGAACAAACTTCACCTTCTTCACCTTAGGAATGAGCACTATTAGAGTTCTGTTAATATCAACCAGCAATCCCCCTTCGTTTAAAAATTTGACAGAACTTGATCATATCAGCTCCCACAATGTGCCAAAACTTTCAGGGGTAAATCCTCTTTAAACTCCTAAATTTAGGGGTTTAGACCATTTAAAACCTTAACTCACTAATAGTCTCTTTAAACCCCTGAACTCCTCAAACTTTACCCAACTTAGCTCTTCTATGGACAAAAGTTAACTGCAGGCTGAGGTGGCCGTTAACTAACCTAGGTAGCAGTTGATTTGGCTTTTCTTGCCAAGTTGGATCATTTTCATATGTTTAAATTAAAAAAAAAAGGAAATAAAAAGAGAGAGTCCAGAATAATGCATTACAAAATCTACAGTTCTTCTAGCAGTTCTTTCTGCAATAACCCTTTTTTTTTTCTTTTATAATAATAATAAGAAGAAGAAAAAAAAGGCTACAGGGTTGTCTTGTCTTTGTTATTTGAATGTGCGCATCACATGAGTGAGATACCATCAGAAGTGACTAAGACGGCCATAGATTTACACAGTGGAAAGTTATGAAATTGGAAAAATGAATAAAAAAAGGGAGTAGGCGATCAGCTACGTGTGGAATGACTTCTGAAGAGTTCAATAAAAGTTAGAGAGAGAAATAAATTCTTCTAACAGCATTCAAAAAGCCTGTGATTCTTATGTCTCAATGTTTGTGGATGGGTTTAGTGGCTCTGTCCAAGAACCAGAGGTGGTGAGCTTTGATACAGAAGAACTCAATAGAGAGATGGGCGGGGTGGTCCTTTAACGGAAAAAACTAACTTCGATGACGGATTTTTGTCAAATGAAGAGTTTGTGCAAAGTCACTTAGAAGCAAAAGCCATTCATCAGGAAACACGGGAAGAAGACCCAATAATTAGCTCGTGTCTAGTCGAGTTACCAGCGAAGATTAAGCGGGAATATTTGCAGAAGAGAAGGGGGAAATATAGAAATGCTTCCGTTTTGCTTATGTAACGCAAGGAGAGTTCGAGCACAGATTTTGGTGCCCAAATACCTCTCCTACGTGCTGTAATGGAGGTTCACGACCACCACACAACCTTTCCATCACACCTACACACGCAGTTTCACCACACACTCTCACTCTCACACTCACACAAAACAGAGCAGCAGGAAATTGAAGAACAGAGAGATGAGACAGTGGAGGTGAAGCTCCGGATTTTCTCTGATTTCACTCAGTGTTGGATTCCAGAAGATAAGTGAAGCCAGCCCCTATACATACACGTGAGTTCCGGTCCACTCGCAGAGGATTACAATACACGTACACTCAATTTACATCAGTAAAAGCTTGCGGGAAAACAGGGGAGATGGTAAGCACTGGACTCTATGCGCCAAAGCTACAGAGACTTGATCGGGACCCTCCAGCTGTTTGCATCTCCAATTAGTTCCTGCAATTAAGCTTCTAGAAGATTTATGTTGTCTTGGTCGGCTGCAGATTCAAACTCCAGCTTCCAGCCGCTAGCTACCCTCCTTAATCTCCAGCCATTAGCAACCCAACTGGACTGCAATGCGCCTGGACCATCTAACTCCTCTCCCGCATGGATCCAGCAACCTGCAGCTTCCACAAACCGAGCTGACAGCATTCGTTTTGGCCGCACCGTCAACTCCCGCCTGGCTCAACTAGCTTCATCCATGGACTGCAACACCGATCAGCCCCTCCCAGCTGGAGTGCAGCAACTCCACTAAGCTTCTCCTGTTAGGCAATTCCACTAATATTAAATAATATCATAAAAATAGAAAATTGTTTTTCAAGTTTTTGTTTATTTGAAAAAAGCTCGTAATTTAATTATTGATTTAAAAACAATTATTGATCATCTCTTCCATGTGCAATGCATCTTTCATCCATCTTTCTTCATTTTGGAGTTAAACCTGGGGGAGATGAGCCCAACTTTCTTTGGGTTATCTACAATCATAGACATTAGGAACAAAGGGTTAATGGGTTATGTACAAATTAGACAAGATGTACAACTTCTTTGGATGCATAAATACAATAAGCAAGAAGATGAATACAAAGATGAAGCAGGAGAGAAGGGTGAAGAAGTCAACTATACATGAGGGTTGCAAGAGAAAACTGTTCTAAATCAAACCCGTGTATATGAGAGATTGGACAGCTTGAACTAATGGGAAGAGAAGTTAGAGAATGACAAAGGGGGCATGGAGGAGGAGGATATCAAAGTTCTTTATAATAGTCTCTCGTATTCCTTCTTTGTATTTGTCATTTTATTTGCAAGAAGGTTAGCATATATTATTTAATGTTCTAAACTTCAAAAATCTTTTAATATTTTGTTAGGTAGCTTTTCCACGAGCTTGAAAGAATTGATTTTTGGGCTCTTTATAGTGGGCTTTTATAGGTGCGAAAAAGTTGATAAGTGTCCGAACTTGTCCCATTATATGCATGATATTTTTGGGGGAATGTCTTTGAAGGACGTCATGGAGAATCATGTTGTAACATGTAATTAACTATTTCCACTAGAATCCGTTTCACTTAGAAAAAATAAGTATAAATACATTCAGAGAGTGACTTAGATGATTGACCTAGGATCATAGACGTCTAAGTCTGACGTAGCAATTAAGCTTGAAAGTAAACAAAATTGAAGTAATTTCGAAGTTTAAGAGAAACTGTGTATTTTTTTCATTCAAGATAGATTGTTGAAACATTATTATTAATACATATTTAAAGGGTTAAAGAGCTGATAACTCTGAATAAAAAAAATAATCTATTCTAATCAGATCTTATTCTAATTAAACTTTATCCTAATTAAGAGTTCTAACTATAAATAGGAATATAAAATGATATGAATCCTTTCAGGCTTGAAAGTCTTAGTGGATAAGGATTTTGTATCATTGCATCGTGCTGCAGCACTGAGCTTCTTGGTTTTCATTGTTCTCTGGGCAGTGCTCCTTGGTTTTCTTTGTTATCTGCGCAGTGCTGGTAGCGCTGTCGGGCCCGCGTTTAGTGCAGTAGCGCTAAGCTCTCTGGTTTTCAAGCAGTGTTGGCAACGCTACAACACCAGTCTTTAGTGCTGCGGCACTAAACTCCCTCAAAGTCTCCCCAAGGGTGACTTAAAGGAACCTAGATTTTACTGTGAGGGACTTATGGACAGCTAAGTCACTGCTTAGCCTTCTAACTTCCACAGGGACTTAGATGGCTAAGCAAGGCATCTAAATCACCTCTAATACATTAAACTTAAATGCCTAAGTTAGGCATGGCAGAGAAAGGTAGAAAAAAATTGTCACATTCTATGCAGCTAAGTTTTAAGGAGTACAGGAAGCTCGACAACACAACTACATTTGAAGGAAAAGAGAGAAAGTAGTCAAGCCTCCTGAAACTGAAAAGCTGCGGAGAAAAAAAAAATCCCATTGAGCTTCTTTGAGAAGTCAATTTTAAAAACCCTTTTTAGATTTCTTCTATCCTCTTTTCTCTCTTCCGTTTTGATGGGTTGGCTCTAAGTGGGATATACCACTTACTAGTAAGTGCACTGGCTGTTTGAGTAATAAAGTAATAAACAAATTGTTGATCTCATGAGAATGAGAATTGCGTAAATATAATACCAACCCAACTCTTAATTTTTATTGGGAGCATGTTTTTTTTTTTTCAAATATAAATCTAACTAAAGCTACAATTAAGCAAACTAGCAACAAGGAGAGAATCAATACATAAGTAGCAATAAAGCGATATGAGTTTCCCCCTATCATTCCGATTATACTTCTCATCATGAATTAATTCAATAAAATTCCATCATAAAGTCTAGTCTTCCATAGCTTTAGATAAAGTTAACAATCTTAAATTCAATTAAACTCAAGTTTTAGGTAAAGTTAACTATCTTAAGTTCAATTAAACTCAAATATCATTCCTAAGTACATTTTAACCCAATCAAACTCAAAATGATTAATTAGGTTAGTGAGATGGTAGAATTCCCTAGATCTTAATGTTTTATAATTTTCAGGTAAAATTAACTATTTTGAAATGAAACTAATCAACTTCAAACATCATTTTCAAGTATATTGTAGCATAATTAAGTTCAAGATATATTAGGTTTTCAGAAATTACTTGTAATTAGGCATTTTCATGGATTAACCTAGATGGAACCTACAATTTCAAATTAGAGGTTCTTTTGAATCAACCTAATCTAAATTGTGCTACATGTTACGTCGACTGATGTGACAAAAAAATCACAATTCAATAATCAATTCTGCAATTAATCAAATCATCAGCTTACTACTCCTTTCAGATTATCACCAAATTAGATTTTTCAATCAACTACAGGAAGGCATTTAAGCACAATAACATAAAATCGTATGAAACCTAAAGCTATTCACAAATCAATTTCAATCATCTATTATATATTCAACCAAATCACCTGCTTAACTATCTTTTCAGATTTCCATCAGCTAGATTTTCCAATTATATATTGTTAATTATGAAATGATAATATTAGATTTCTATTTTAGATATATTAGATCAATTAGAATCAAATTAGAAGATTCATAGAGATTTCTTCATTGATATTCTTTCTTTATTAGTATAGGACATTTTTATATAAATAAGTTGTGTGTATCATGTATTATCAATTCATAGTGAGAGAAATCATTTTTTCTTAACATGGTATCAAAGCCTAGAGTTCTGAAAGCTTTGACTCCAAAATTTTTCACCTTGAATTTCTGTCGTAACTCTCGAGTATCATCTCAGAAGTATCCCTTTGAGTTGTATTTTTTCATCACACACACCACCATTGTGCTCATTGACCGCCAATCTACCAACCATTAAATGCACGCCACCACAAGAACACCAAGTGCCTTCATGCGCCATCGCCGCCTCAATTTCTTTCCAGCACACATGACTACACACGCTGCCTGTTGTCGGTTGTCTCTTTCCTTGCTAGTGTCGCCTCTTCATTCAAGCCTTCCCAAAGCACATCCGAGCAGATCTAGCCAGAGCCCATCATCATCAAGTTGCGTTGCTCCAGATCTGCCGAGGTCCTCCTCCTCCATTAAGCTTGTCAGTCCTTCTCTTCCGCCAATGTTATCAGTCCCTCTCCTCTGTCATGGTCGTCTCCCTCTTTTCAGCCTATGCCAGTGTCTATCAGCATCCTTCTCCTCCAAATCTAATAGATTTGAGATAGATCCGAGCAGGTCCAAGCAGCTCTGAGCCAGATCAAGATCAAGCTTCGGTTTCCATCGGAGATTGCTAAGTCTCACGCAAGAGTGCCCTTCCTCTGCATGCCTTTACTGCAATGAAAACTATTCACACTGCACAAGAAAGACTTTCAACTGCTGAACCAGGTTTGCATGAACCAGCTGAGTGTAAGCCAAACCACTTTCTGAACTATTTTTTTTCTTGATATAATCTGAACATGGCTACTGGTTCCAAAGTAATCTCTGATGCCTCTAAGGATGTCTCAAAGGCTAGACTTCCTATTTTCACTAATTATGTTAGTGCTACTCTTTCTAGTGACAAATTGGATAGAAATAATTATGATACTTGGGCATCCGATACTAAGTTGTGGTTTATTGGCTAAGGATACAAAGATCACCTTATTAAGAAAACTAAGTCTGTACCTACTGAGGAACAAGCCATGCAGAAATATATTAATGCTTAGTTATGTAGCATAATTAAATCTACCATTCATTCCTCCTTGAAGCAAATATTTCAGGCTCACCTCACTTGTGAATCTGTATGATACAAGCCAAGGTTTTGTATGTAAATGATACGTAACGGCTTTATAAGGTTTGTCATGATCTTATGAATATCATTGCATCTCGAAAATTTGATGGTTCTATGTCTAGTATTTAGGCAAAATTCATGGTGCTTTACATGAATTCAATGAATTGCTACCCTTTACGAAGACCAGAGCACAAAAACTTGAACAAAAAAGTATCTTTTTTATATACTACTAGCACTGTGTGGTCTGCCTCCGAAATAATTTACTAACTGTGACCAAATTTTGGGCTCTCCCATTGTCCCTACTCTGTCCACGGTTTGGTCTACTCTTCTTCGAGTTCTAGCTAAGTAGTTATCTGATCTTATTACTCCTAATGAGACCTCAACTCTTGTCTCTCAAAATAACACCCGTGGTCACTCCCGAGAAAGTAATTCTGAAAAATCTCGTCCAAAATGTGATCACTACCATCGCTTGTGTTATACCATCGACAAATGATGGACTCTACATGGTCAACCTCCACAGACTACTAATGTAGCCCAAGTTGTTCCCTTTGAAACACCTGAACCTTCACACTAGCATCGATTATTCCTAGTTGATTATAAAGATTTTCTAAAGTGGTTTGAGCAATGATAGTCTTCTAACTCCATTGCCTCCGTTGCGCACACTAGTAAGTCAGTTGCTTGTCTCTCTTAGTCACCATCCCTCAGTCCATGGGTCCTTGATCTAGTATAAGTACCTTTTCTCTAAACTTTCTCAATGTAACCACTTATCCAACGTTACCTTAGCTAATGATTCCCAAACACAATCTCATGGGATTGGCACTGCACTACCTTTTTCTTCTATAACAGTTGATTCTATGCTATATGTTGCAGGGTGTCCTTTTAATTTACTCTCTATTAGTTGTTTGACATGTTCTCTTGACTGTGCCATTACCTTTACTAAAGATTCTGTCTTTCTATAGTATCAGAGTTTGGGACGAATGATTGACATCGGATGTAACTCTCATGGCCTCTACCACCTTTCCAACCATTCTTGAGTTTGCGCTGCCACAGCATCTCCTCTCACTATCCATACTCAGTTGGGCCATCCTAGTGTAGCTAAATTGCAGAAAATGGTGTCATGTCTTTCCAAATTGTCCACCTTGTCTTGTGAATCATGCCAATTAGGAAAACACACTCGTAGCATGTTTCCCTATAAAGTTTGTTGTCAATCCACGTCTCCATTTGCTTTAAATCATTCTAGTGTATGGGATCCTGGTCGAGTTGTGTCTACTTTAGAGTTCAAATATTTTGTGACTTTCATTAATGATTATTCATGATGCACTTGGTTATTTTTAATGCAAAATAGATTTGAATTGTTTTCTATTTTTAAAAATTTTTATTAAAAAAATCAAACTCAATTCGGTGTTCCAATTCGCACTTTGAGAAGTGACAATGCTGGTGAATATTTCTCTCAACCTTTTCAGCATTTTATGTTTTCTCATGGTATTCTTTATCAGACATTCTATGCTTATACCCCTTAACAAAATAGGGTTGCTAAATGCAAAAATAGACATCTTATGAAATAACTCAAACCCTTCTACTTCATGGACATGTTCATGTTCATTTTTGGGGTGATGCTATTCTCACTACTTGCTACTTGATTAATCGCATGCCCTCATTCGTACTTCATAACCAAATTCCTTATTCTGTGTTGTTCCCCCGTCAACCTTTATATTCTCTTCCACCTCGTGTCTTTAGATCGAGTTGTTTTGTTCATAACCTTACTTCTGGGCTTGACAAACTTTCAGCTCGATCCATTAAGTGTTTTTTTCTTGGTTACACTTGATCTCAAAAACGCTATTGTTGTTTCTTATCTACTCTTCAATGTTATTTGTATCCCCATATTTCACATTTTTTGAATCTATTCCTCTATTCGTGTTTACTGCTTCTATCTCTGAACCTATAATTGAGGTTTTACCTCTTTCACATCTCCTTGCTCCCCTCAAGCCAAATACACCTCCAATCCCTTTTGTAGAGTTTGTTACATCTCAGCCTTCTGCTTCTACTCCTTCACTCCAAGCTTACCATCGTCATACGCCTCTCCCTCCTAAACCTATCTCTTCGCCTACTAATACTGAAGTTAATGTAGACTCTACTCCGGCATTGACTTCCTTACCAACTTCGAACCTACTCCTATACCGAACCTTCCTATTGCATTCAGAAAAGGTATATGATCTACTCAGAATCTTTAGCTTCATTATGTTACATTAAGTTATCATCGGTTGTCACTTTTGCATTATATTTGTCTATCATCTCTCTCTTCTGTGTCTATCCCTAAGTCCCCAGGTGAAGCTCGTTCCCATCCTAAGTGGAGACAAGCTATATTTAATGAAATGTGTGCACTTCAGAACAATGATACTCGAGATCTGGTTCCCCTACCACCAGGCAAATCTATTGTTGGTTGTCGGTGGATTTATATCATTAAAGTTGGTCCAGATGGCAACATTAATCGTCTTAAGGCTCGTCTGGTAGCCAAAGGGTACACTGAGATCTCTAGCTTGGATTATGGTGATACTTTTTCTCTTGTAGCCAAGATGGCCTTTGTTCAGCTCTTTCTAACTATGGCTGTTATTCACCACTAGTTTCTTTATCAGCTGGACATCAAGAATGCCATCTTTCATGGCAATCTAGTAAAAAGTTTATATGGAGCAACCACCTAGATATGTTGTTCAAGGGGAGTCTGCTGGCATGGTTTGTCATCTTCGTAAGTCATTATATGCCTTTAAACAATCACATTGGGTTTGGTTTGGTAGATTCAGCATTATTGTCCAACAATTTGGTATGATTTGAAATGAAACCAATCACTCTGTGTTCTATCACCATTCAGCTCAAAGATGTATTTACTTAATTGTATATGTGGAAGATATTGTCATCACTAACAATGATCACCACGGCATAATTCAGATAAAATAACATCTCTCTCATCATTTCCAGACCAAAGACCTTGGTAAACTCTACTATTTCTTGGAAATTAAAGTTGCTCAATCCAAGGATAAAATAGTTATCTCACAAAGAAAATATACTATGAACATCTAGGAAGATAAAAGAGATTAGTCAAAAAATTAAAACTACCTCACAGTAACACGACCAAATATCTTTTTTCGGTCAGTGTGGTCAGTCAATTTTTAAATGCACCATTTGAGGATCATTGGAATGCGATAATTTGTATTAAAGTATATTAAAGGAGCTTCTAGTAAAGGCCTCATTTATGAAGACAAAGGTCACACTCAGATTGTTGGATATTCATATGTTGATTGGGCAAGTTTTCTTGTCAATCGAATATCCATTTCTGAGTATTACGTACTCATTGAAGGTAATTTGATATCATGGAAAAGTAATAAACAAAATGAAATTGCAAGATCAAGTACCAAAAAAGAATATCGTGTCATGGCCTTAGCCACTTATGAACTCATCTGGTTGAAACAACTTTTTAAAGAACTTCAATTTGGGGAGTCTATGCAAATGACACTTGTTTGTGCTAATCAAACAGCATTGCATATTACTTCTAATCCAGTGTTTTATGAGCTGACTAACACATATTGAGATAGATTGCCATTTCCTCATAGAAAGATTCAATCAAGAGACATTACTACTCGATTTGTTAATTCAAATGACCGACTGGTAGATATTCTCACTAAATTCTTGAGAGGTCCTAGAATAAGTTATTTATGTAACAAGTTTGGTGCATATGATCTATGTACTCCAGCTTAAGAGAGAGTGTTAATTATGGAATAATAATATTAGGTTTTTATTTTAGATAAATTAGATCAATTAGGATCAAATTAGAAGATTCATAGAAATTTCTTTCATGATATTCTTTCTTCATTAGTATATGTCCTTTGTATATAAATATGTGTGTATCATGTATTATCAATTCATAGTGGGAGAAATCATTTTCTTAACACATATAAAACAACATTAAGCACAAATTTATGTAATTTGCATAGACCATAGTTAGGCGCAATCTCACCAAATTAACGTGCTAACATGAAACAACTTCAAATGAAGTAATGTTTCTTTACATCCTAGGGCTCATTCGGTGATTTGAATAAAGCATATAAAAATAATTTATTTATCTACCTTATTTCACGTTCAGTAAATTGGATAAGAAAAAGTCGAATAGAGTTCGGACAAGAGAAATGTTAGATAATTGTTGAGCCAAATCTAAATAAATTATATTGAAGAGAGGTGTAAAATAATTTGATCTAACTCTTATCCAACCTCTTTGAATGATACTTCTCTTACCACTACCACTAGCCACCACCACCAACCGCCGCCAACTATCATCTCTGATGGCCACCAGCCACCACCAACCACCACCATTGATCCCCTCTAACCATTGCCAACTATTGTCAACCATTACTAATCACTGTTGATCTCTACTTCCAGCCACCACCAGCCATCGGTGATCATCGCCTCGCCTCCGACCATAACCAACTACCGCTAATTGCCACTACCAACTATCGCTAAATGCCATCTATAGCCACTACCAGCCGCTACCACCCGCCACCACTGGTTGCCTTTGACAACTACTAATTGTCGCTAGCCACCTCTAATCATCAACCATCTCTAGCCACCACTAATCGCCTTCGTTTGCTATCACTAGCCACCATTGACCACCAAGACTAAAACGTTCATTTTCATAATTTATATATTTATCTATTATTTTTTTCAAAATTTAATTCAAATGTATCAAACGAAATAATTATCTAAAATACTATATAATTAAGATACTTTACTAAAAATTACCCTATCATCTCTTATCCTATTTGTCTTACCTGACAATACTTTAGTAGAATGTTGGTTACTCTAGTGAGAGGCTGGGTGGATCTCCATGATGCTTGCACTTCAAAAAATATCATCACATGCCGTTTGGACAAACACTACTTCCCTAATCCATGTAGCTTATTATAGAGGTCAAATTCATTTTCTTGTCTTTCTCCTTTAACAAATATAAAAGTTATATATCTAAACTAGATTATAGAATTTAAATTTCTAAAGAGGCAATAAGACTTATTTAGTTATATCATATATAAAATTTAAATTTACCATTCCTATAGAAAGTGTAGAAAAAAATCCGAAAAATTTTATAGATAACCAGATAAACATGAGAAGACATCTCCAATTGTACTAAAACTGGGAAGGATGCCATGCAACCCGTTCTTAAACGAGACCTTTCATAGCCAAGGCAATTAACACCTACTTTTAATCGATAATTTTAAGAGAATTACGAAAACTTAAATTATATAAATTACTGTTTTTCTGACTAAACAAAAATGCTTTCTTCCACACGTACCCATTCACTTTTCTTTTAAACTTTGTCCGAATATAAAATGAAATAAAATAATTACAAGAAATAGTCCCTTACAGTATGTCACTTTCTCCTAACATTCCTTTCTCCTCCTATTTTACTCGCTTGGTTGGGAGATAAAGGGGTGAGGGATGGAAAACTAACACTATCTTCTTCCAGTCAATTGTTTTTAAGGTGAGCGAAGGGGGAATGAATTATATGGCATCCCACCTCCCAAAAAAATCTGCAATCAAAACTTGCAAATTTCTGCTCAAATAAAAACAAAATGTTGTGGATTTAGTTTTCTAAATAATCAAATTGCTTGCAGAATTGCTCCAAGTTATCATGAGTAAACCAGTTCTGCTTCATCTGCATTGCATCAAAAAATAATTGATAAATAATAATAATAACAACTATAATACCGATAGTAAAAGTAATCTCAATATTACCAGACTCAAATAAAAGGTTAGCCTAAGGATATAATCAGAAAATAATAAGAAAAAAAAGAAGCTTACAAAGTAAGGGTAGCCATGGACAATGCTAAAATTTTCAGGAGCTTCCTCCACAAATAAATGTATGAAGTATAGGACAAACTTGCCACACTCCTCACCAGTTATTTGTTGTGGCACCTGAAAGGATATCTTCTCCTCGTCAAAAATTAAATCTAGAAAGATGGAGGAAGAAAGATGTGAACAGCAACGTCCATCACCTTTGGCACAAAAAGAGGAATTCGGGATATAAACTCTTTACTCTCTGGTCTGTCCTCTGCTCTATAAATGTCCAACACGAACCTATATAAAAGGTTCCATCAAGTATTTATAACAAAACAAAGTGGTAGAAAAAATAACAATAAAAGAAAAGAAAGAACATACTTTCTTATATAAGGCTCAAGCCTTTTTGGATCTGCCATTTGGAGAGAGTCAAGTAACAGCATGCATGAAGTTGTTGTTTTTGACTGCAGACTCTCACCAAAGTGACAGAAAATCAAAAGCCTCCAGTGGCTCCTGCAGAATTGGAAAATCAAATTATGGAACTCCATCAACCAAGAGATAACAATAGATGAATGCAGCAGTGGAGGTAGTGGAGACTAGAGAAGTATACCAACAAACAATTGGAACCAACACGTATTTCTTTGAGAAAATTTGCCTCTTCTTGATCCATTTCAAAACCTTTTCCTTACAGGATTCTTTCAGATACAGGGAAAACCATAAAGAATCAAACCGAATAAAGGAGTTCCTCCTACTTTCTGGCAAACTCCTCCAATATAGCTACATAAAGAGGCAAAGTGATTTAAACAAACTCAGAACGTATCAAGTAAATAAATAAACAAATAAAGAAATAGCCTAGCCTCAAACTACAAGGGAGAATATGGCTTACTCTAAGTAGAATTCAAATGTGTAACTGTTTAACTTGTTATTTTGTTTACTGAGCTTTTTCTTGTGGTTAACTCTCCTCGTGGACCTTTTACGATGAGGGAAGGTACCTAAGAAACATGGGGAAATTCTTTCAAATCTTTTTATGTCTTCAATTTTTTGTCTAGTGATCCTCTTTCCACAAGCAAGTTGATATCCTGCAATGTGCATCCAGCAGGAGCGATGTTTCATGACCTGATCTCCATAAACCTCTACAACAATTTAAATAGCTATCAGCAGATTTCTCCAAAGTTGTTAGATAAAGTAATGGAATTTGTCATAGAAGCAACTATTTTACTCTTCCAACAACATTTGTCCCGGACAATCCTCACTTTTTCATTGAATAAAATATCACATGTGAATTTGTTTTGTTCTATAATAGCAGTGACTCATACAACTAATTAAAATCATTATATACTTTAAATTATGATTAATAAATTTCAATTGTAGCATTGACAATAATGGATAAATGTAATTAAATGAAATAAATAAGAAATATATGTGCTCAAAAAAAATATAAAATGTTGCATTTCTCTTCAGAGACAACGGGCACTCTGTAATATATTTATCAGAGGGAAGCAAAATAAATGTTAAAAAAGAAAAGCGTTTTGTTTTCTTAATTAACTGCTTCATATATGGAATATTACCAGCAAACATATCTCACCTTGCCCTTTCATTCCAACATTTCACAAACTTCAAAAATTTATGCTATAATTTCATTTACCACTATTTTATTCTAACCTTTCCAAAAGAAGCCAAATCTATTTTCCCATCAGCAGCAGCCAATCTCTGGTGACCTATGGCACACTTTTAATGACTTGGCTTTAAAAAATATATATATATTGCATGTAAAATAAACAACTTGACTCCAATGATGATGTGACATTAGGGTCAAAAAAAGAAAAAAAAAACTATACCCATCAACTCTCCCTACATATGACAAAGTAAGAAAAATAACAATTAGATAACATCTGCCTCATAACTCTAATGACTTGATGATAAGCAACTGTCTCTACTCTCACTCTGCCATCCTCATTGAAATTCATTGTTGTTGTGCCCCTCCTCACCCCTACCACTAGCATTTCCTCCTCTATGTGTTCATCTCACCAGAGATGCTGCCGCTTTGTCTGCCATCAACGATGCACTCTCCTCTCTTCCCAAAGCTAGTGTCACCCCTTCCTCCAATTTAGATATAGACAGTGTGTTTAAGCAAGACAACTCACCACATGTCAACACCCTAGCCAAGGCCAGAATTACTCTTTCATCAATTCCATCCCAAAAAGAATGTCACTAAGGCAATCTATTGAAAAGTATGCAGGCAAAACCAGAAAATATGAAAAACTTCTTGCACAGAAAATGAAGCTACCGGTAAACAATCAATGGCTAAAAAACAAGGCAAACTACATAACAGATGAATAAAGCTAAAAAATGTGCACTTCAACCCATTACAGCTTTGAATCATAAATAGGGGGAAAACTAACTGCACTGGCAACAATCATCAGTGACTTGGCAGCAAAGGCAAAGCGAGGGTAGTCATTAGCATTAGGACATAAATGCTATCTAATTAGGACACACATTTTTTTCAATCTCTTACTTTTATTTAGAAGGGATAGATAGCCATAGTTTTCTTTCAAACCTACTTTCACATCATCAACCTAGTCAGCATTTTTTCTTCTATAGCATGTAAGTTCTTTTATTTTTTCAAATATCACATTATTAAAATGTCCCATGTTGTGAATGAAGATTAGATTTGGATTACAATAAAATTTTCACAATCAGAAGTATAAAATAAAAATGGCTACATTTGAGAAGGACTAGCATATTTTTGTCATTTTTGCCAAATAAGTTTAGAACAATGAAATATATCTAAATATCTAAATTTGAAACAAAGACATGGAAAAGACTTGTTGGCTTTTGGCCAGCTAATAAAGGCATGACATATATGTGAAGATTATAGGAGATTCCAGTTAAAAAATCAAGCATTAATTGGACTGATTGTGATTGATATCAATTTCATTATTGTGATATATACTATCTTTAGGATTTTCTTTCCTGATTAGAATTCCTGTAAATTAGCTAGGATTGATTGCCTTTCATTTATTAGCTATGTAAATATAGGATTAATCCTAATTTTGTGGTACAGACTTAGGTTCTGAAATCATGGATGGGGATACTCTCCTCTTGTATACATTTTGTCATTCTATTGCTATGAGATGCAGGAAATTTCATTCTCTGAAACTTTAATATGAGATTCTGTAAGTGTCAAACAAATGCAAAGTCAACTACATAAAGCGCCTCAAATATCTTCTTCCCCTTCCTTCCTGTAGGCTTTTAGAGTCTCTGGGGCTTAAGAGAAACAATAAATGATGGCTTGATTACAAAAATAAAAATATGATAGGAGCAAAAAAAATGGTAATTGGATTTAGTACCTAGTATTTCACGTAACTAAAAGAAAGACGATTTAGCTATGTACTACTATAGAAGTTTAACTTTAGAACTAGTCATTGATTTGAATCCAGACAAAAGAAAAATACATCTAGATTTTTTACATAAATAAATTGATTCTAAGAAAAAGAGAATGAGCAGTTCAGTCTTCAAACATCTCACAACAATTTGCTGTTTATACAAGGATAAAAACCCTTAATAATCACAATGGGATGATTCAAAACTTCATCATGTTTGCCTTTGCTTCCATTCAAGAGCAGATTTTCTGATCTACAATGACTACCATTCTGAGCTAAATTGATATGCTGCGCCATTACCTTAGCTTTTGCTGCCGTCGGTCTCAGGACAAAGGCTGAGGTAAAGGCACAGCAGATCCCTTTAAAGTATAAGACTCATTGTGAACTAGAGGATCAGCTTCTCATAATCCCATTGTGGACAAGAGGCACGCACACTCATATAAGCACTAAAGTTGCACTATAATATGCATGATTATATCCAACAGAAGAACGGATCTATCTAATACAAACAAACAAGTAGGCAAGTTCAGTTCAACCGATGCCAGGCAATCCCGGGAAAAAACAAAATTAAAAAAAAAAAAAAGAACAAAAATCAAACGATTGCTTTGCGGAAAGAGACCAATAGACTGAAGAGGAAAGCTTTACCTGAAATTGCAGGGAGGGAATCGACGTTGGAATTCTCTGCAAGTTTCCTGTTTCCCATTAAATCTCACTCTGTATAGCTCCCACACTAGTCGAGTCCCAACAGCGAGGCAGATGGGGAGATTACATTTGAAGAGCCAGGACAGTGTATTTGTCTATTCCCGCGCCTACTTTAGTGAAGACGAAGCACACGAACCGAACCATCGTAATGCTGATGGGGCAAAGTATATTTGGTTGGGCTTGAAACTTTCAAGGGCTCTGAGGATGGTATACTTCTGCTCGAGCACCCGCACGTTTTTTCAGAAGAAACTCGCACGTTTTTTCAGAAGAAACTCGCGGACGCCTGGAAAACAATTTTTTATTTTTAATAACAAACAAATTAATAAATAATATTTGGCGATATTATTGTTACATAAAAATAAAAATGGGAATGAAGGTCGAATAGAATCAAAGTATGCTTGCTACGCTAATAGTTTGATCATTGCAAGATAATTTCCAATAGACGTGGAAAAGAAAATAAAAATAATATTTAAAATTAAAAATATTTTTATTAAAAATAATTAGATATAATTTATTTTTAATATATTATAAATATAATAAAAAATAAAAATTTTATATTTAACATTAAAATATTACATTTCAAAACAAATAATTCATCATTTAAATAAAAAAGTAAATTAACAGAACATATATTAATCATTTGTTACCATTAAAAAATGTTAGAAAAATATAAAAATTGGATAAATTTTAATTTCTAATATATTATAAACATAATAAAAAAATTAAAAAATTATGTTATAACCTTAAATTTAATGAATTTTAAAAAAATAATTCATTCTTTATTTTAATAAATTTTAAAACAAAATAGTTTTAACTTTTGACATACTTAGGTAATATTATCATCCACCAAAAAGATAAAGAATAATAGAGTAATTATATATTTAGTTAATAGAATAAGATCTAGATTCCATTATTTAATAAAATACTCATTTTCTAGGAAATAAACATTTCCATTTCAAAATATTTACTAAATATATTTTTATAAAATTTATAGTATCATTCACATTCACGTTCACCTTCACGTTCATATTCCCTCAATGATGCTACACAGCGCTTAGTGTTAAAATCTGTGGAAGTGTAACTGAAAAGAGCCTTACACACGAATAAATTAGACGCTTGCTTTGGTAGCCCAAGGTGCTTGCTTCACTAATCTCACGTGTCTTCACGTCACAATGTTAAAGAGCACATCATCTCTGCTTTTCTCGCTATCAAAAAGCAGTTTTTAAAATCACCTATAATGTATACATGTTTCAAACTAGCAAGACAAAGGTGGTGCCTCTTCGAAGAATTAGGCTTTGAAAGAGAATGTTAATCCTTTTTTTTTTTTTCAAGAATAACAACTAAAGAGAAGAATATTATTTATTTATTTATTTTTGTCTGTGTCTATTTCAAGTAATGAGAGTGAATATTCATAGTGAAATTCTCTTAACAAGAAGATAATATATCTCTTAATGCCCATATCAACTAATTAAGAAGATTGTGCTTATCTTAACTAATTAAGAAAATTATTTTCCTTGCTAGTAATGTAATTTAGGAATAGTTAAAAATTAATGACAAGTATTAGTGCCTATTTAGATATATAACTCACAGCATAAATTAACATCTCCCATTTACACAAGTTAGGCATCAACCCTATATTTCTCAATTTCAAAAAGAAAAAAAAAAGATCACTCTAGTTTTCAAATCATACGGAAAAAATAGAATGTGCAACTAAACAAAAAAGGCAATGATGAGAATTGTTATGTTAAGCCACCATCAAATTAACATAATATCATTCATTGTATTCATATACCTCAAATCAATTTAATCACATCAGATTTTACATATTTAATTCCTCTAATTTAATTAGAACCATGGAAAATCCTTATATGTATTTGAACTCAAGGTCACTTTGGACAACTAATATCTATGCAACTGCCAGTTGAGCTTACAAGCCTTAATCATAAATGTGATATCAAACTGTTGAGGTTGAACCAGAGTTTCTATAAACTTAGCCCATTTGATATGTTGCTAAAATCTTTTCTACTGATTATTATGTGGTTAGCTCACAATAGATTTAGGGCCAATGATCATTTTCATTCTTCAGCTAAATTTGGTTTTGTGATTTGACCTTTTAAGTTGTCTTGTGACGGCATCTAGAAAATAATTTGCTAACAAAAAAATACTATTGCTATTTGATCAATTTGTGTATGATAGTTTGTGCTTAAGAACTATTAGATTCAACATGTATAGTAAAGGAGATGGAAGAAAAAAAAGGAAAAGCTAAAGGAGGTGAAAGAAGATAAAACAGCTAATATTGCTGTATCAAATATCAGAAGAAGCTACAGCTTATAGAAAATTCCATCTACAATTACATTAACAAGGCTTATATACCATGTACAAGAATCTACTACCACTACTAGTGGAATATACAGTACAGGACTGAGCAGTACCTCTAGCACTACAATGCAAAAGAAACAGTTATGATCCTCTACTATCAAGCTCATGTATGTGCTTGTTTTTGCTTGGTCTTTCCAACATCCTCCCTCGAGCTAGCAAGACAATGCTGGACTCATAGCTTGATTTGAAGTTGTAGAAAAGCTTGAGTAGTGATTGGCTTTGTAAGAGTGTCAACTACTTAGTCACATGTGGAAATATGCTGAACAGATAGGGAGCCATTGACCACTTTGTCATGCACAAAATTATAGTCTATCTCAACATGCTTGGTCCTGGCATGAAGAATTGGATTAGCTGAAAGATGGACAGTACTGATGTTATCACTGAACATCATAGGAGGGCTAGAATCTTAAGTTCTTTAAGAATCGAATGTATCTAAGATATTTCAGCTGTTGTAAGCCTATCACCATTTCCATGGCCTCAAATATCAATATGTCCTTGTATGATGGAGAGAAACTCCCAAACCCCACTAACTATAAGAGTATAGTAGGTGCCTTGCAATACTATACCCCAACTAGACCAGACATATGTTGTTGTCAAGCTCGCGTATGTGCTTGTTTTAGCTTGGTCTTTCCAACACCAAGGAAGAGGCACAGTCAGCTAATGGGGGAGTAGCGCAACTCACCAACTACACTGATGATGAAGAAGGCAAATTGCTATAATAGTTCTTGTTGGAAAGACCAAGCAAAAACAAGCACATACGTAAGCTTAACAGCAAAGGATCATAACTGTTTCTTTTGTATTGTAATGCCTATGTATTGTAATGCTAGAGGTACTGCTCAATCCTATACTATATATTCCTCTAATAGTGGTAGTAGATTCTTGTACATAGTATATCAGCCTTATTATATATAATTGTATATAGAATTTTCTATAAGCTGCAGCTTCTTTTGATATTTGATATATTATTATTAGCTATTTTTTCTTCTTTCACCTCCTTCAACTTCTCTTTCTTTTTCTTCCATCTCCTTTACTATACATGCTGAATCTAACATGGTATTAAAGCCATTGAAGGCCTAACCGCAGAGTATCACCCAATTTAACTTCTGCTCAGCTTAATCTCTCCTCTACTCACCCTCACTCACCATGACTTCCAATGATTCAAGCATTCCTCAAGACACTAGGGAAGGTGTCTTGACTTCTATTTCTATGCCAACAGCTCAACAACCCTATCCCCTGAACCATTCCTCCATTCCTTCCATCTTCAACTCTCTTTCGATCAAATTAGAGGAAGGCAATTTTATGGTGTGGAAGAACCAGCTCCTTAACATCATTTACATCAATGATCTTGATGGATTCATCACAAGGGAACTTCCTCCACCTGTAGAATACCTTGACAGTGAGCGCAAGGTGAGAAATTCAGAGTTCATTAACTAGAACTGAACAAGCAACCTCATCATGTGTTGGATCTATGCATCGCTCTCTCTCGAACCATTTGGGCATATCGTCGGTCTATCTTCTACCTTTGAGATATGGGAATCTCTCAAGAAAAGGTATGAATCCACCTCAAGAACTAGAGTGATGACTCTCCGCAGCCAACTATAACAATTGGCAAAGGGTGACAACACCATCAACCAGTACGTAGCCCAAATGAAATTCATAACAGACAACCTTGTGTCAATTAGTGAACCAGTATGGCATGATGATTAGTTGGGTTATCTTCTTGAAGGGCTACCAGTCGAATACAATTCTTTCGTCATCTCCATTTGCAATAGACAGATCAACCAAGCATGGATGATGTCAAGATTTTGTTCCTAGCGTATGAACAACACTTGGAGAAATGGGTAGTAGTTGTGTCGATGACCCTTCCACAGATTCAACTGAGTTCTTTGAACCTAAGTCAAAAACATCTCTGGCAAGCTCTTCATCAGAATGCTGGTTGTCCATCTCGGCTGTGGAATACATAGGGGAGGTCCTGGACAGTTGTGAACTACAGCAACCCTAACCTCAATGGGCTCCAATCAGGTGTCCTTGGTCACGACCCGCAAACCAATCCCAGTCCACAATTGGGCTTTAGCCCAAAAATAGGCCCACGCTCCAAAAACTTGGTCAAATGCCAATTTTGCTACAAAATAGGCCACACTGCAACCCAATGCTTTCACTTACTTCAGCGACTGAGTCTCAGCCCAAAACATGTAGCGTAAGCTAACCATACTAAGCTGACCAAGTATCCAGATCCAACACCAAACCTGAAACCCGAATTTCCCACTTATGATTCATTCTCCCTAGTCGTTCTGGCAACTCTAGACACTTCATCTGAAACATCTTCGCCTCAGCCACCTGCAGAATGGTTACTCAACTCTGGAGTAACCAACCATCTAACACCATCCCTTGCCAATCTGAGTTATCTGATTGCCTACCATGGTAAGTCTATGGTTATGGTGGGAAATGGTGATATAGTTGCTGTTAATAACATAGGATCTACGTTCCTTGGCTTGCTCGTCACCCTAAATCGATTATTCTCAAAAAAATCTTTCATACTCCACAAATCCCTCATAATCTCATTAGTGTCTTTCGACTATGTTTCAATGATGATGTGAATGTTGAATTTGACTCTCATTCATTTGTTGTCAAGGATCAGCAGTCCCGCGTACCACTCTTGTGAGGGATCCATGATCGGGGACTCTACAAGCTTCTTAGGCCTATCCCAACTTTGAGTCCATCCAAGTCTTCATCACAAGAAGTCTCAGTTCCATCTTTGTCACCTTTGTTATTGCCTTGTTCTTTACATTCTACAACCCTAAATAATGCAAACACTTGGCATGCTCGATTAGGGCATCCAAGCAACGAAATACTTGCACGATTGTCTAAGTATTATAAGTTTGATGCTTCAAATATTTATGAAAATGATGTTTGCAAAGCTTGTCTTCAATCCAAAATTCACTGTCTTCCCTTTCATGCTTCAATTCATAAAGTTGATAAACCATTTGATCTGGTTCATATAGACTTGTGGGTCTTGCCCCTGTTATTACTATTAATGCATGCGTTATTTTTTGTTAATTGTTGATGATTGCATTGGATACACTTGGATATATTATCTTAAAACTAAGGACCAAACTGTATAGGCTTTTAACTTGTTTTTTCAACTGGTCCAAAATCAGTTTTCAACAAAAATCAAAACTATTCATTCTAATTGGGGTGGGGAATTCTGATCCCTGCACCCTATGTTTAACAATACACCGGCATTATGATACAAAAGAAATAGTTATGATCCTTTACTATCAAGCTCACGTATGTGCTTGTTTTTGCTTAGTCTTCCAACACGTGGTTTATGAAATCAAAGACCGACAGTGATGGAGACTTTGTGTGTATTTCTATCGACAAAGACAAGGTTGACAAGGAGCTCATCAAGAGACAAGTTGCTGAGGATGGTTTCAGAGGTTGTCAAATTCGCATATTGGGCAATGGTGACTTGAATATGAGAAAGGCCTTGGGAGCTACCATTAGGGATGTTAAGGGTACTATTAGGGAAGATGAACTTCTTGTTGAGGCCATGAAGGCAGAAAAGGGTCGCATCAAAAGCCCTTGCGGCTTTTTCGACATTATTATATGAGCCTAGCCAAATCCTCTCGCACCTGTTCGGGGGACAAATCTCAGACACCCATTTCTTGCCACTAGCTCAGCTCTGCATAAATGATTGATGAATGCTCTCGTTGGACTCCACGTGCTCTCACCATTAACCCCTTGCCCTCTTCTCTCACTCCCAACTTCAAATCGTCAACCACTTCCTCTCTTGCCATAGGAGCTCTCTTTGCGTGAACCACTGATAGCTCACCATACATGCTCCTCCCCCACTAGCTCGGCTCTATGTGAATAGTCAATGAACACTCCTCCTTTGCCGACTCTAGCTTTTGGCTTTTAAAAAAAATAAATAAATAAAGAAAAAAAAAAGAAATGGAGCACATTTTTTCCACTTTTTGGAGTGTATTTCAAAGGCAAATCCAAAAAACCCAGTTGAAAATAATAGAGTTTTTGAAATTTTAGTTTCCAAAATAAAAACAAATGCCTCTAAGGTTATAAAAGAACAACCCTAATTTATTTATTAATAAATGAAATGATCCGTTAGGCTTCAAAAATAGGGAGCATGGAATTATCAGTGGTGACAATAATGGTAAGGATGTTAGCGATGGCAAACATGTGGAGAGGAAAGAGGAAGAGAACAAATTAGAATGAAGTTTTTTTTTTTTGAAAAAAATGCATAGGTTAAAATCATGTGGGTAAACAAATTTTGAATTTTTTATTTTTAAGAACTCTTTTGCAAAGCAATTTTACAGATGAAAAATTTAAAAATATATTTAAACAGAGCCTAACAGTGTTTAGATTATGTTCAAAAACTTTAAAATTTCAAAACTTAAGTTTTGCTTTTTTTCTTTTTGAATTTTTAACTTAAAAATGATACTACTTATCACGGTTTTACTACTGGTCATTCTCTACCATGGCCATTGTTGACATAATCCAAGAGTTTCTTTGACTCCAATGGTCACTTGAGAATTTAGGCATATCTCGTTTTGCTCTCATCACACTTTACTGCAATAATCAAAGTACTATACAGAATACTTATAATAATATGATCTATAAATGCATTAAATATATTACAAATGATTGTCACTTTGATAGCCAATATATTACTTGCGGAATATTGTTCATTTACTATCTAATTTTATCAATAGGATCAACTAGTAAATATTTCCACCAAGACTATTTCACCTTACTATTTTTCATGGCCTTCTCTCCAAAACTCTAGCTGGCCTCTTTAATGCCATTTCAAGTTTGATGGGGATGTTAGCATGCATGTTCCATTTGAGATAAGCTTGGCAATTGGGTCTATCCAAAAGTTCGCACTGACCCACTATGGAGATAAGCCAGACACTTAGGTCTATCAGTTCACCATTTTTTCACTTTATCTCTATCTTCTCTCTCTCAATCTCATTCTGTCTATTCCCTGGTTGTCTATACAAAAGGGTTTGTATCTTAATGATACATAGATTTAATACAAGCTTTTCTTCATTTTTTCATTGTTTATTGTTCAATCTTTGCCACAAATCTTATTGGTATTTTCAATTTCACTATTTATAATCTTTTGATAGCAAAGGTCTTCCATATTTTCCCTGAAACACAATCCTTAACTTTCGTTATTTCGAAGTGAGATCTATTGTTCAAAATTTGTCTCGATTTGGTACTCTGACTTCTGTATCCAAGTAGAATGGTTGGGTTGGGGTGGACCAATTGGCCTTTCCACTTTGGATCCTTAGCATTCAATCTTTAGCTTGAGCTGACACTTTTTTCCCTTTTTTTTGGGCCTCTGTCTCTACCTTACAAGTTCAACCCAAAGTAAGTGGCGCATGATGTCCACATGAACAACTTCATAATATCATAAATATAAATTTTCCATGATTTAAAAATAAGTAATAAATAATACTATATCAATTAATAACACATATATAAGCAACACATTCTTTCTAATTAATGCCAATAATTCTAACCCCCCCCCCAAATTTGGTGTTTTGACTAACTTTTAAAGTTTTCTTTTATTTATTTGCTAACTAAATAAATTGGATATTTATTTCATTAAAATAAATTTATAAAGAATATGTATCTATTATCTATTGTACATATAACTTAGTATTAAGTTCTTATGAATATTTTTAAAATGTTATATCATAGTAGAGTTTTGTCTAAAACATTATATTAATTTTTCTCTTTCATCCAAACAAGAAAGAAATGTTTTGACTGTCTCACATGTGTTTCTTTATAAATGAAGGATAAAAAAAATAAAAAAATATTTAAACACGTGTCAAATATTTAGCACGGTTCTCTACCAGAGCAACAAGAAAAGAAAATTTTACTCAAAAGTGTTTAGGCTCTGTAAAAACAAAAATATAAAAACAAAAATTTAACTTAATACACATAATATATATATGTGTGTGTGTGTATATATATATATATAAATAATTTTATAGCATATAAACATAACTAATATAACATAAATAATAAATAATAATAACAATTGAAACTAAAATAATCAAATCATAAATATTCACATATAAAATTGATAGGAGTATAATATAATAAGAAATAATAAGGAATTAAATTAAAATAATCATATCACTTACACAAAATAGCAACTATAATAGTCAATTAGATGAGAGTAGTTAATAAAATGACAAATTATGAATTTAATATTAAAAGCATAAAAATATCTAGTAAAAGCATGTCTTACAGTTTTACTATTTTAAATAAGTTTTCACAAGATTTTATTCACAAATAATTTTCAGGTGCAATCGGAAGCATTTAGTATAAGTAAAAATATAAAGACATACATTTTTATATTTTAGAGTGTAATTTTGATAATCATGTGAAACAACGTCTAATATCCAGAAGTCCCTTGTCATGCCTGGTATCCAAACCAGTGATATTACCAAATTGAACTCTTGGTTGAAATAATTCCACCACAAGTCCGTGTTGGATTTGAGAGAGTCAACTCCTCCATCCTTTCATCTAATTGCAAGAAAGAACAAAAAGCAACCCTAGCCACAAACTTAGAAGAACAAACATAGAGGAAGACAAGTTTACCCTCAGCTTCTACGGTCGCCATTGCCACAATCTTGACAGTCGTTGATCGCCATTCAGCCACCTGTTTATTGCTATGCATACACTCGAAACAGCCTGAATTGTCTCCATTTCATCTGCTCGCTTGATTGTCTAACTTTGTTATGGAGAACACAATAGAGGGTCGACTTACAACAATCAAAAGGATCAAAGGGTCAATTCCATGTAAGGATAATGAAAAGAACATAATTATTACATTACAAACAATTTTCTTTCTAATCTAAAATTTGTTTTATCTTAATTAATTAATAAAGTATAATTCTTAGTTTTTTCATGCATGTACCCTTACCCATTTTACAATTTAAAACTAATTCTGTTCGAAGTATTGTAATTGTTCATCTCCAAATGTATAATTTCATGGATTTGAACCTCATTTTCCTTTGTAAATAACAAAATACCCTATTAGTTATACTACACTTATTAGGTAATATAATTCTTAGTTTAATATTAAATAGTACTTTTCATTGTTGGCCATATTATATTTACTATGTAAAAAATACTGATTTTTTAAAACATATAAAATATTTTTTATTCAATATTTTACAATTATATATATTATTTTTTAAAAAAATATTAATTGTTGCATTTAGAATCTTATTTTTATTTTTTTATAATAAAATGCTACTATATAATACTGAATCAAGGAACGCAATATTTAAACCATGTGATAAATCTCTATTCATCGAGCTTAGTCTCATCTAGCACAACCTAGAAAAGTGGATCCGTGACCAGCGCTAGGGTTAGAATAAATTTTAACCCTGCAATCTTAACATATAACTAAACAAAAATTTTATGTAAAATCAAAAACAAATTTGAATCCAAAATCTCAACCAAACTATCAATATATCTACAGGAAACTTATTTGTAGCCAAATAGAGCTATTTATAAAATCTAAAAATACAAATCTGTTAGAACTGAAATAACTAACTTTTATAATAATGTCACGACCCAGAAAAATAGATTCATGACCAATGCTAGGGTTAAAATAAATTCTAATCTTGCAAGCCTAACATATAACTCAACAAGAATTTCATATAAAATTAGAAATAACATTTAATTCAAAATCTCAACCAAACTATCAATATATATCCGTACGAACATGTTTGTAATCAAATAAAGCTATCTATGAAATTCAAAAAATATAAATCCAAAAAAACTAAAACAACTGACTTTTCTAACTAAGAACGGAAGCAGCATAAATTAAAAGACTTCTTCTAGGCAGCAGAATCCAACCAAATACTGAGCTCTAAATCTAAAAAGAAAAGAGTGAGTCGACAGACCCAGTGAATAATAGCGTGCATTTACAAGAATAAAGGACATGTATAGCATATAATTCAAAAAACTTTGTAGTGTAGCAAATTATTTACAGAAACTAGAAACTTTACAGTGTAACAAAGCTATTTACAGTTATTAAAAACTTTACAATGTAACAAATTATTTTCATATATCATAAACTTTATACTACAACAAACCATTTTCATATATCAGAAATTTTAGATAGCTCGTAATTCAGAATGTCATATATATAAAAAATCAGAGCAGTGACTCACAACCTACCAAATAACGGCATGGTGACACTTAGTTACCAGATAACAAAATAGTGACACTTAGTCTGTCAAATAACAATATAGCAACATATCAGTTTGTTGATAAACAGAAATTAGAAGGTGGCATTCTCGCATGCCCATATACACATAAATGCATATACATATACAAATCTCCCATGTCGGCCCAATACGAGAGTCTAACACCATCACCTCTACTGGATGGGGATCCTATACAGAGTGCATTCAGTTTAACGCCTACTGCTATTAGCTGCAGTGCTCTAGAATTTGAAACGCCCTTTAAAAATAGTTTCTGAGAAATAACAGAATAGTTTAACAGAACTTTCTATTTTTCAGAATAATTGGAAACTATTTAATAGAATTTTTCAGAATTACACAGAAATAGTTTAACATAAGTTTCTATATACAAAGTTAAACATAATTAACGAATATTTCTTTCCAAACAATTTTAGAAATTTCATACATGTCCTTTGTTTCACTGTTATAACAAGATTTAATCAAAATTTCATAAATCAAATATGTCATATAAAATTAGAGTTTGTAACTAATATGGAAAATAATAAATACTCATAAATGTACATTATTACTCACAAAATCGATAGGAATCAAGCGGTCAAATCTCCTGCGATATATAGGCTCAATCAAAACTGTATAGAAAATCTGTACAATTAAATATTATCTTTTAGATTGCTAATTCATATAAAAATCAAATAAACATAATTTTCCTAATTAAAATCTAAGCAAATTTCTAGATTTTCGTGCCTAAAACTCATATTAGGCTATTAAAGTCCCGAACCGATCAAATAAGTCATGAACTGAGTGATAAAACCTTGAACTAGACTCATAAAACATAAAACCGATTTATTTTACACACAAATTAATCATTAAAGTGCTAAATCAAACTTGAACCATTCATTAAGTGTTGAACCAGCCATGATTTGGCCTTTAATTCACTAAATCGACCCCAAACTAACCTATAATATGGTGAACTGACCTTTTATGCACTAAACCAACATTTAACACACTGAACCAGTCATATAGCACATTGAACCGGCTATAATATACCCTAAACCAAGCATAAATACAGTGAATCGGGCAGTTTACACATTCAACTAGTCCAAAAATGACTGAACCGGCCACTTTTAACACAAAACTAGCCTAAATTTCTTTAAACCAGGGCTAAAATAATTTTATTATCATTGAACCAACATCGAACTGGTTAATTTAATTATTTATCTAATTTATGTTGCCCTGAACCGGAGGTAAACCGATTGGAATTCCTGTAAATTGGTCGTTTTCCATTTTTTCCCATTTATTTCCTTATTTAATTATTATATTTTTCTGACCCAGATCTTGGATCCAATTTCTTGTTAGCCCAAAACCTATTACCTAATCCAATCAAAACTTGCCTAGCCCAAAACAAAAAACACAATCCCTTAACACAAGTCCAATACATCTAATATACAGGCCTAACCTAGCCCAAAATGCAGCCCAAACTTATGGCCCATTCTTTGCCAACCGGGTTTAAGAAATCGAGCCTAAACAAACCCACTTATCTTGTCGAATTCGTCCTTCTACCTGATAATTTAACAACCAAAATTCTCAAAAATTTTTGGTTACTAACCTCAAGTTCTTATAGACGATCTTGAGACGATGCTTAGGAGCGAATTTCTAGGAGAATTTGTAGTAGTTCTGTCCAATTTGTGATCCTTTCGTGCTCAACGGACAACAATGGCAGTGACTGTTTTCCTTCAAAATTCCTTGCCAATCGAAGTTACTTCATGAAATTAGCCTAGGGATCTTGTTCTACAGAATTATATCAATATGTTTAGGCACTCAATTTATCATCAAATCATATAGATCTCACTAATCGATCAAAGAGATTTTTGGATTGCAAGAAAGGGGATTTGGAAATAGAATCTAGATCTTGATAGGATTTTTTTTGGCTATTTGGTCCTTGTACTTCTAATTTCTTCTGATTTGATCCTTTAAAGTTCTAATTTTTATCAATTAGACCCCTACATTGTTTGAATTTCTAAATTTCCCCCAAATTATCAAATTTTAAATTTTTTTTAAATTCTAATAATAATAATACCCAAAATTTTAGGATATTACAATTATATAACAAAAGTAGCAGAAATAAAAGACTCTTCTTAAGTAGCAAGGTCTAACTGAGAATTGAACTTTGAATCAAAAAAAAAATAAAAGAATAAGCCTACAAAACCCAATAAATAATAACATTTATTTACAAGAATAAGAGACAAGTATAATATATATAATATAAAACTTTTTAGTATAACAATTCTTTTACATTTAGTAGAAACTTTAGCGAGCTCGTAATCTAGAACAGAACATATAACAAATGGCGACCTCATAGTCAACCGATAATAGAAATTAGAAGGTGGCCGCTTCATCTGCCCATGTACACATATACACATATACAAGTCTCTTGTATTGGCCTAACACAAGTCTCTAGCACCATTCATGCTAGATGGGAACATTGTATAGAGTGCACTCAATTTAACGCCTACTACCATTAGTTACAATATTTTAAAATCCAAAACTTCCTTAAAACAGTTTTTTTTTTTATTAAATAGAAATAATTTAATAGAAATTTTCATATACAAATGTAAATAAAAACCAAATGCAAATAACATATAAACTTTCCAAAACAATTTCAAAAATTTCATACATGTCCCTTGTTATGCTTTTATAACAACGTTTATTTCAAATTTCAAAAATCAAATATATCTTGTAAAAAAAATCAGAATTCAACAAATATGAAAAATAGTAAATACTCATAAATGCACATTATTACTCATAGAACTAATAGGAATCGTGTGTTAAATCTCCTATGATACAAGGTCTCGTCGGAAATCGTACAAAGAATTTAAACCATAAAATATCTTATTTAAGATTACTAATACATATAAAAATCACATAAACATAATTTCCTTAATTAAAACCTAAGTAGACCCCTAGATTTTCATGCTCAAGCCCCATATTAGGCTATTGAAGCTCCAAACAAATCAAATAAGTCACGAGCTGAGTGATAAAACCTTGAACTGGACTCATAAATCATAAAACTGATTTATTTTACATATAAACTAATCATTAAAGTGCTAAACCAACCTTGAACTGGGCACTAGGGTGTTGAACTGGCCATGATTTGGCCTTAATACACTAAACCAACCTTGAACCGACCTCTAATGTAGTGAACTGGCCCTTAATACACTGAACCAGATATTTAACACACTAAGCTGGCCGTATAGCACATTGAACCGGCCATATAACACTCTAAACTAAGTATTAATACTGTAAACCGAGCAATTAATACACTAAACTAGACTAAAAATGAATGAACTGGTCACTTTAAGCACGAAATCGAGCTAAAATCCCCTAAACTTGGGCTAAAACAATTGTATTTTCCTTAAACTGGCATTAAACCGGTTAGCTTAAGTGCTAACCTAATTTACCATGTCTTGAACCGGAAGTGAACCAATTGTTTTAACCTTGAACTGACTATTTTTTCTAATTTTTTCTATTTATTTTATTTATTTCTTTATTTCTGATCCGAGTCTAAGATCCAAATATGTTACTGAGACTCAAACCCATTAGCTAACCCGACCCAAGCCCAGTGTAGCTGGTCCAAATTCAATCAAGGTTTGACCCATTGGGCCATGGCTAGATCTACAAGCCCAACACCCATGTAAATGGTTCAAGCCCATTCCCTTAAACCCAGATCAACACAAACCTTGAGTGTTTACTCGAGTCTGTCGTGTTTACAAGAATACATTCCTACTTAGATTGCTTTAAAATTTGATGAGTTACCTCAAATTAATTCAATGGCTATGATTGAGGGGGTCAACGACTGGTAAGAAGTCTAACAATGGTTACCAAGGGGGGAGGCTGCATTATAGCAATTTGCAACCAGAAAGCTGATAATGAGTCGGACAATTGTTTTCAAAATTGCTCACAATCAGAGCTTATTTGACCAAATTAAGTGATGAAATTTGTTTTTATGGACTTATATTAGCATGATTTCATACTCATTTGGGAATTATTCTGTAAACTTTTACAGGATTTTGTTGGATTGTATCGCGGTCTCCGAAATGGAAATTTTTGGGGATGAATCCGAATCAAAATTTGGGATTTTTGCTCTTAGGCCCCCTAATATTTTGATTTTCTCTGATTTGGTTCTCGAAAGTTCTGATTTCACTCAATCTCACTACTACATAGTCTATTTATTTCTATTCAAGTCTTACGAAATTTTGATTTCATCAATTGGCTTCTTTAAGTTTCTAATTTCTTAATTAACCCATTTTCTTTTTTTAAGTTTCCAAAGTTCTAATAATACCCAAAAAATTTGGTTTGGGGTATTACGCACTAGCACGGGTGTTTGCATTTGAAAGTCTCCTATTCCTTTTTTTCTTTTCCCTTTTTCATTTTTTTGAATGGTAGATAACTTTCTTCTAGTTTTTTTTTTCAATTTTTTACATAGTAAGACTATTTATTATTTTCACAATTTGTCATTTAAAGCTTTTAAAATTAAGAATTGAAAAAATATAAAAAATTAGGGTGCAAATTTATTCAAATAATTGAGATTGTGGATAAAATTTCTCTTATATACATACATAAATTATCAACCTCTTGTATAATTGATATAAGATATCTTAACAATCTCTCTAAGAAGTTAGATATGATATTGGGCAATGGTAAACCCTGACACAAAAAAAAAAAAAAATTGAAATTTACATTTTGATACCAATGTTAGGTGGTATTTGAATCTTCTTAATTTCAAAAGTTAGCTTATAGAGAGTTTTTCTCTCACATGTCTTCAATCCCTTTTACAACTAATGTGAGGCACTCTAATAATTTCTTTTATCCATATTTTTGCTAATTTTGCTAACTTAATAAATTATAAGGTTTTTAATTATTTTTATTTGTCCATGACAAAAAATAAATCAATTAAAAAAATGGATGTAAATGAAAATGTAGATTCTTCAAATTATAGGTTCACGTGCATCCTAGAATAGACTTACCATAAATCCGGGCCGTCTAACTTGCATCTGCAAGTTTGCATCCTTTGCATTTCATGCAAAATGGAGAAGCCCATTTTAACCCACAAAAAAAATGGAGAGGCCCACTTAGCAAAATACCGACCAGACGGTCGGGGATTTTCTGACTAAAAAAAAAATCAAAATTTGAAATTCCACAGACTATTTGATAATTCTAGAAAAAGTTCCGCCTCCCGTCCTTTCTACCATTCGCTGCGAATTATTTCAGGCAGTGGGTTTTTCAAAATTGAGAGCAATTGATAAAATTTCAAAAAAATATTATAATAAATGACGTAAAAATTTAATTATTTTGTTATAAATTATATATTATTAATTAATTGAAATAAAAATATATTTTGTCCAAATTTAAAAGCATTCAAGACCAAGGGACGGCTCCAGTTCTTTGGCTGATGATTTTTGGGTGTTGCTTCGCTCATAAAATGATTACAGTTACGTTTTTTTTTTTGGGTGCTATGAAGGATAGAATTTTTAAATTTTTCTCTAAATTTAAATTTTTATTAAATAATGTTATATTCAAAAATTAAAAAAATTATATTTACATAGATAATGATAGAAAATAATTTCATATTCAAACAAAAGTACACGTAATAATTATTAAAATTGATAAATAGTAATTTTATAAGCTGAAAAATGTTCAAAAATATTAAATTAATATATATATATATATATAGGTTAGAAAATTGGTGTAAAAAAAACTAACCCTTTTTATAATTTTTTTGATATTATCAATATTTCTTGCTAAATACAATTTCATAAATTAAAAATATGAGAATAATTTGGTAATTTCCTCTCCATTTTAACTTTAAAAAATATTGAGAAAACTTTTTCTCTCACTATCTGTCCATAAATATTTTAATTGAAATTGGAAAATAGAAAGTCAAAAATGGGAGACACTTCGTGTCTGCTGCCGCAGCGGAGGCGGCACGGCAAATAATTCTTGTCTTAATCTAAGCGCATGGGTGGACCTCCTCGTAGTTAACGCTTCTAAGGCACCCAAACTTGGACCTTGTCGTAGTTAACCCTTCCAAGTTACTCAAAACTCCTTAAATATTATATGACTTCCAAGGCACTCAACTTTAATGATGCTTATAATTTATATATTTTTCTTGTTATTTGAAAAAATTAAAAATTAAATAAATAAAAAAATTTGGAATAAAATAATAAAAAGATAAAGAAACAATTCAAGCAAGTAATTCCTTTATAGTTTAAAATTTTCCATTGATGAGATGAATAAATATTGTGTAAAAAATTAAATTATTTCTTTATAAATATTTATTTACTCATAATTTGCTTACAGTTATCTACCACGATATAATCATTTACCCTCTGTATAAATATTGGCTAATGAGGTTTCAATATTTTTCATTTATTTATTTTTTTCTTATTTGATTTATTAAGTTCTTTTTTTGGTTCTAGAAAAGGTATTAATTAGTAAATTTAGTTAATTAAGAGTTTTTAAGATTATTTTTTAAATAAAAAATCAATCAGTTTTCTCTTTTTCAACTCTCTTTTTTATAAAATATATTTCAAATGAGAGATTTAAAAGGAAATAATTTCTTTTTTCCCTTTTCTCACCAAATCACTCCTTCCAAACAATATTGTATAATTGCAAAATTCAATTATCTATTATCTTTATTAAAAATTTGATTTTTAAGTTTGGTGGAAAATACAAAAAAAAAAACACTCGGTCCCTCAAAATATGAAAAGTTTGGAGAATCTAATATCTTAAGAAATTGATTTAATAATTTAAAATTTTTATTTATTATTATTATTATTTTATACAACGAAAATCTAAGAAAGAATAGAAGGGAAGAGATTAGGAGTAGTACTCGTAGCTTTTAGACGAATTTCACAAATATTATATTACTTGAATTAAACTTAAAGCTAATAAATAAATCTGAATTATCTATAATAATATAAATGGCTAAACTTGGCTGAATTTGGGACTCATTTAAAATGGGCCATATGTGGAATGAAAATGAAGATTTGGGGGCGATATTATAAATATTTTGTATATTTGTTATTTTGGGCAAAACATCTAAGTGGCCAAGGAGGGGTCAATTCCCAGAATGAGCCACTAGGCAATTGGAGCTGACCGGATCTCTGCCCACCTAAACAAATCTTCCCCAATTGATTCGCAAGAAATAACTTGACGAAGAAGCAAATTTTGGGTCTCTCCAATTTTGCACAAAACGGCACGAAACCATTCCTCGATTGTACAGCCCGCTTATATTTCTCAAAGAAAAAAAAGTTGAGTTTGAATTTGAATTTAATTTAAAAAAAAAATTGACTAAAACTGGGGTCTGTTTGGTTTGCTTGTTTTTATTTTTATTTTAATAAAAATAAAAATATAAGATTGAAAATGTAGTTTACTTTACATAATTTTTTGTTTTATTAAAATAAAATATTTTTTTAAAAATGAGATAAAAATTAAAAACTATAAAATATATTTATTAGAAAAATTTTGAAAATAAAAATATTTTTAGAAAATAGAAAAATATTTTCTAAAACCACATAGGCTCAATTTCCTATGAATTTCGCTAAGCTGGATAAAAAGTAATTTTTCATTGGATTAACTTCGTTAATGCTCCATAAACTATCATTGATCATCAATTAAACCTCTCAACTAAAAAACATTACTTATCCGTTTGAATTTTAACAGCCATATTGTTAGTGTTTAATTTTGCTAACGTTAATTAAAAATAGAATTTGTTGAATTTTCAAGCAAAAGCACCCTTATCCTTTTTATAGTAAAATTTCTTAAACTATCATCGATTCATTGGTTAAGCCTCTTAACTAAATAAAATAATTTACTCTTCGTTTTAACAACTCACATAAAATTTAATTATCAAATTTAATGATATAGGTAATTTACTTAAATATTTTAAAAGATGGATTGGTGAGGTGAGAGATGTGCGAAGAGATTGGGGAAAAGGAAGAATCAAACAAAGAAAAGTAGACAACTTGAATGGCAGAAAATATTATATTTTATATATTATACATATATATATATTATTTAATGTATATGAATATATAAAATAACAATATAATATATAACATAATATATGTTTAATATATAATAACGTATTTAAAAAGGAGAAAATCTAATATACCTTTTTTTTAAAAAAAGAATTCTCATTTACAAAAATTTCTACAGTTCATCTTTCCCATCCAAAAGACACAACCTCTTCCTCCCCCACAACTCTCTTTCTCGTCCAAAAATCCAAAATCCTCTCCTCTTCATCCACAAAGAAGCTCAGTTTCGTTTCCATAAATGCAAGGATAGTTTTCGTAATACATGTGTGCTTTTTGTAATTTTGTAAGCTTACGAAAAATATTAAAATAAATTACATGTTTGTTGAATAGGTTAATAAATTTAATGTGAGCTTTTAAATTAGAGGTAAATAAATTTTTTTATTTACGAGTTTCACTGATAAACAGGAAATAGTTTAGAAGGAATAATGCAATTAAGGTATTTTCTACTGAAAAATTCAACAAATACATATTTCGCCAATACCAGCAAAATTTAACAGTTAATATAACAGTAGTTAAAACTTAAATAATAAATAATTCTTTTGGTTGAGAGATTTAAGTGATGGTCCAGGGATTAATGAAATTATCCTTTTTTTCATTTCATTTTTCAAACAATAATAAAATAAATGTATTAAATTTTTAGAAATAATAAAAATATTAGTTAATAATATTAAAAATTGAAAACATTTTTCAAATAAACCCATTTCAGCCGACAGAGTTGCCCACCAGTCACAATTCACCAGTATAGTTGGAACACATGGAAGATTGAAAATCAACCGTTCGTTGTCTTCCTATCTCCATTTTCCCCTCCCTTTCTCTTTCCCTTTCACTACGATAAGACACGTTGTTAATTTTCCGTTGTTTAAGTGCAAAATGCACCTCACTTTTCCACCCTTGGGCCCCTCTAATTCTACTGCTCCCTGCGTGTGCTCGACGCAATGAAGATTCCATTTTACAGAAAATTACACAAAAAGACCAAAAATTACTACATATTACCACCACAAACCCCTTAGATTGCAGTTCATGATTAAACATTCAAGTCAACAAAAAATTATTACACGAATCAGTACAACTCAATAAGTACAACTTTTACAAGTCAAAAATAAAAATATTAATCTTGTGTGAAAATTTTTGTGATCCTAATTTGTAGTAAAAGTGATCATGCTCTAATATATAATTAATATTTAATAGTTCAAATTGTTTAATAATAATTTTTAAGAGTTTTTATATTACGCGATTTTACATTCAGAAACCATCGATGCATAACGAGATATTACAATATTTGTAAAAACTTGATAGCCATTAGTCTAAAATTTTAAACTCAAATTGTTTGGTAATAACTTTCAAGATATTTATATATTATATAATCTCACACTCAAAAATTGATGTGAAATAAGATATCACAATTTTTTCTACTTAAATACTTGATATTCTCACCAAGATACTCAAATTTGTAAGAAAAATATAGCTTCAAAAAACAATCAAGTTTAATGATTGTTTAAAATTTTTATACTTTCTTTTCATTTCTCTCAAAAAATAAAAATTAAATTAATTAAAAATATTGGAATAGTGTAGTACGATAGAAAGATAAAGAAACAATTCAACCAATTAATTCCCTTTTGCTTTTT
>CAJVSB020000039.1:0-96585 GCA_911865555.2 Thlaspi arvense
AAATTGGTTAAAAAATTAACGACTGCTACTGTTTTAGTTTACGAAAAGATCATTAATTAGTGATCGCATTTGAGTCAGTTACAAAAATGGGTCAGCAAGTAGTAACCCTCTTTTGGTGAGTCACAAAGAGGGTCACAAATTTGGGCATAGATTTTACAATTGGTCGCTGATTAATAACCCTTATTTTGGCAGTTAGAAATAGATCACTAATTATTGACCCTGATTTTGACAATTACAAAAGGAGTCATTAATTAATGACCTTCCTTTAGGTGATTACTATTGGAGTCATGACTTGAGCAAATGATCCTTTATTACAATCACAAATTAGTGACCCAACTCAAGTGGTTTTAAGAAAAAGGTCACTAATTTATGACCAACATTTATTGGTTACAAATCGGTCAGTAATAAATTTTTTTTGCAATTAAATATTTAGCTCACCAAGAGGGACTATTTTAGTTACGAGTATATCTCTATTTAGTTACAAGCATACCACTGTTTATTGAATCAAGTTATTGACTAGTTTAGTTATAAGTAGAGTTCTATTAAGTTACAAACATAGACTCGTTAGATCACAAGTAGATCTCCGTCTCATTACAAGCAGGAAACTAAAGGGTTGCAAGAGCAGTGTTTCGTTCAGTTATAGGTAGGGACCCATTCAGTTGTTAGCGTAGCTATGTTCAGTTACAAGGATAGTTTCAATCAGTTACAAATAAAATACACGGTTTGTTCACCAATTTCAGCCTAAGTCACAATGTTGATAATTGTTTCAGTTATACCAGAGTTCAACTTAGTTACAAGCAGACTCATTCAGTTACAATCACATCTCCATTTACTTATAAGCATCATCTGTGTTTATTGAATATTACAAGCATTAGTCATCCACTAGTTTGGTTACGAGAGGAGTTCCATTCAATTGCAAGCATAGCCCCGTTTAGTTATAAGCAAAATGCATGGTTTGCTGACCAATTTTACCCTAAGTCAAAACGTCAATGATTGTTTCAATTACAAGTAGAGTTTCGTTTAGCTACAAGTAGAGATCTGTTCAGTTACACTCGCATCTCCGTTTTACTTACAAGCATCATCTGTGTTTGTTGAAAATAAAGAGTTTTGTCATCCACTGGTTTGGTTACGAGAGGAGTTTTGTTCAATTATAAGCATAACCTTGTTCAGTTACTAGTATAGCCCAATTTAGTTACAAGCAAAATAAACAGTTTGTTTTTCAATTTTAGCTTAAGTTACAATGTCCAATTACTATTTTGGTTACAAGTAGAATTCCGTTTAGTTACATGTAGAGACCCGTTCAGTTACAATCACATCTCCATTTACTTATTGAAAATTATGAGCTTTTGTCATCCATTGGTTTGGTTATGAGAGGAGTTTCATTCGGTTACAAGTATAGACTTGTTCAATTACAAGCATAGCCCCGTTCAATTACAAGCAAAATAAACTATTTGTTCACCAATTTTAGCTTAAGTCACAATGTCAATTAATGTTTTGGTTACAAATAGAATTCCGTTTAGTTCCAAGTAGAGATCCGTTCAGTTACAATCGCATCTCCATTTACTTATTTAAAATTATGAGCTTTTGTCATCCATTGGTTTGGTTATGAGAGGAGTTCCATTCAGTTACAAGTATAGACTTGTTTAGTTACAAGCATAGCCCTATTCAATTACAAGCAAAATACACGATTTGTTCACCAATTTTAGCCTAAGTCAAAATGTCAATGATTATTTTGGTTACAAGCAGTGTTCCATTTAGTTACAAGTAGAGACCCATTCAGTTACAATTTCATCTTTGTTTAATTACAAGCATCATCTGTGATTATTGAAAATAATGAGCTTTAGTAATCTATTGGTTTAGTTATGAGGGAAGTTCTGTTCAGTTATTAACATAGATCTATTCAATTACAAGCATAATCTTGTTCAATTAAAAATATAGCCTAGTTCAATTACATGCAAAATAAGTAGCTCGTTTACCAATTTTAACCTAAGTCACAATGTCGATGACAATTTCGATTACAGGCAGAGTTCCGTTTAGTTACAAGTAAAGACCCATTCAGTTATAGTCGCATCTCTATATATATGTTTATTGAAAATAATGAGCTTTAATCATCCACTAGTTTGGTTATGAGATGAGTTCTATTGAGTTATAAGCATAGACTCGTTCAGTTACAAGCATAGCCTAGTTCAATTACAAGCAAAATAAGCAGTTTGTTCACCAATTTTAGCCTAAGTCAAAATGTCGATGACTATTTTTGTTACAAGCAAAGCTCCATTTAGTTACAAGCAGAAGCCCGTTCAGTTATAATCGCTCTTCGTTTACTTACAAGCATCATCTGTGTTTATTAAAAATTATGAGTTTTAATCATCCCACTAGTTTGGTTATAAGAGGAGTTCTATTTAGTTATAAGCATAACCCCATTTAGTTCTAAGCAAAGTCCCGTTCAGTTACAAACAAAATAAATAGTTTGTTCACCAATTTTAGCCTAAGTCACAATATTGACGATTGTTTATGTCACAAACAGGGTTCCATTTAGTTATAAGAAGAGATCCGTTCAGTTATAATCATATCTCTGCTTACTTACAATCATCATCTGTGTTTATTGAAAATTATGAGCTTTAATCATCCACTGGTTTGATTACTAGAGAAGTTTCGTTCAGTTATAAGCATAGTTTCGTTCAGTTATAAGAATAGACCCGTTTAGTTACAATCATATATCACCATTTACAAGCATAGCCCAGTTCAATTACAAGCATTGTTCCATTTAGTTACAATCATATATCACCATTTATTTCACAAAGACAATTTGACAGTCATCAATTGGCTAGGTTACAAGTTGAGTTCTGTTCAATTATAAGGAAAGATTCATTCTATTACAAACACATCTTTGTTTAGTTTGAAGTATAACTCTTTCAATGTATTCGATTATAAGCTTGAAAAAGAATCTATGAAATATAAATCTATACAACAATCAATAATTATAACTAATAAAGAATATTTGTGAAATTATTTTCTTGGATCTATATAAAATGTATAAGTTCAGCCAAAAATCAGCAATTGTTTTCCTGCATTTATGTCCTCTGGTAATTACTAAAAGAAAATTGCAAGAAATTCAAAATGTTTCATGTTGTATGTCTACTAGAAACTACTATGATCCCTTATTTTCTCATGACAGGTGATACGAAGCTCAACATAATGTGGCCCATACCTTAGCATCCTTCAGTACTTTCTTCTAGTATTCATTTTTAGAGTGTGTCACCTAGTCACATACACATTATTTTCTGAACTCTTGTCTCATATCCTGTAGAAACGTATCATATCACAATTGAATATGTTATCTTTTACACATGAAATTAGTAGCGTTGTTGTGATAACTCACTTACGGGAATATATTTAGGCATGGGTATATTATCCCAAGTTTGAATGTCTCAATACATACACCCCGCAATCATAACTATATTCACATATTAAACATGAATAATATAGCAAGACACCATATGTTTCAATTAATTTAAATCTATACTCACCCATTTGATTGCTCAGGGAGATCGACATATTCCATCTTGACTCGGTCTTTTTCTAATGATCTATGGCCAAATTCTTATAGGAGCTTTTGAAATTTCGTCACCTAGGCAAAAAACATTCACATCATTCGGATGGTGAAACAGATAGTGTAATGAAATCTATGAATATGTTGCCAATGCCATGATACTATAAACTAGTCAAATTGATACCTTGGGCTTATTTCGTTTATCTTCATGAAATCTAACACATATAATGTTCTTTGAGTGGGGAACAACACGTAATAGCTCTAATGGTCCTTGTAGAGACATGGAGCAAAAATGTAGAATAATTATAAAATTTCAATAATTGTACAAAGATATGATAGTAACTAAATAGTAATATGTTTGTAAATAAACGTACATTATTACAACTATAATTAAATTTACCAAATTATAACAGAAGATTTCATATCTTACAAAAATGTGATTGAAGACACTCTTAATGAAGGTGGTGTCTTTGGAGGTCCCCTCGAAATGTATTATTACTTTATCTTGCATGTGGAAAAAAAATTGTCATCCACTCATTAGTTGTATTGAAACCACTTATTACAAATACAGTATAAAAATTCTCACCACAAACAGGGGCTTAAGAAAATGTCAAGTTATAACACCATTTACTTCTTATTATTCATGATTCCATAGTGTTGCAACAAACATAACAACTTAATCTAGACAAGGCAACATTTAGCAATGCAACTTAAAATTAAATATTTCAATTAAAAGTAACACATACCATATTGGACACTCACTGTAAAGAGACTGTGCAGGTTTGATTTTGACAAGTGGAATCTAATGATACTAACAAGTACCCTATCATATAAATAGAATATATGTAAATCATATTATCATAGAAATATATAAATTAGTTTGACTTAGCAAATTAATTTTGAGTTACCTGTTATCATTAGATGGTGATTTGCGAGCGTACCTACCCTACTACTGCAAGGGGCATCTAACAAAATCCTATCTGCAGTGTTGTGACCCAAAACTTTAGGCAACTAGAATAGCATGGAGAAAGGAAGTAATAGTATAAGCATTTGATGGATTCATTGATAGAGAAGAGGACCATACAGAATTACCAGAGAATAAAATCAATTATTCTCGTAGCTTGTGCACTAAAATTAACCATCGAATGAATGTGAGAAACAACTTTAAAATTTGAAAAATATCAATAACTAACATCAATAAAATTCCTTTGACTCGTAGTAGCAATTCATACCAGTTTAAACATAAGTACAACACATGAAATTGAAGATCTGAGATCAAGTTTCCCATTTGCCACATTAACAACCCCTTACTAAACCCACCCCACCTTCCCAAAATATTACATAATACATATTGTGAACAAAAGACAAGGTACATATTCAAACTTCTATCAATTCAGATTCAAGAGAAGAAAAATGTTGAGGTTGGGAGGGAAAAAACTAATCACCTCTCTCCCATCATAGTTGAGCACTATCATGTTTGTCACCCCCATATGATGTAAATTTGCAATAAGTGACTTAAGCCTTGGTTCCTTCATCTCATTTGCATAAATTAAACCAAAGAATAATTGCATTAAGATGTCAAGAATAAAAGAGACAAACTAGTTTGCAAAGATACCATTGAGGTTGAAAATATAAACTACTCTAGGTAATAAGTGTTGTTGCAAAAATTTCAACTAGGGATAAAAAAATACAACAAATAGCACTTTGCAAATCAAACAGTAAGATGAATACTGACAAGGACCTCACTCAAGGACAACCTGTTGTTGCTGGTTGGCAAATTATATGAATCATTGGAATGCTTATACATGCCAAATATAGCAATGAAGTTGGCTTATAGGAGGATAATTGGTAGAGGAGACACTCTTATGTTTGCATGAGAGAGGAGGGGAAATAAATATATTACATGATAACTTGCTTGACATCAGAATACATGGATCTAAACAAATATGTCAGAAGGAAAAAAGAATAAAGTTAATAAAATTGACACTTCAAACAAAAGGATTCATCCAACTGCTAAAATTGTAATATTACTTGCATATAACATGAAGAAGTGAGGAATCAGGTTAGCACTACTAGCTTACTTCTTCTAGCATATGTAACAAATGGGCACATGCATACCAAAAAACTCAGAAACCATAACAATAAACTCACACCATAAAACATAACAAGAATGTGAAGAGATAAGGAACTGAATACCACCGAAAAGAATTATTTATTGACCATTTGGAGAAGTGCTGGATCTTGTGGGTCAATAATTCAATAAACCATGTAACTAAATACAATCTATAGTCAAGTTGTCGATCATGGAAAATCTTAATAAAATTATACAATAAATACCCAACATCAAACAACAAAATGGAAACATCATTAGATTTACTAACTACATTGACATATAGAGCATGATTCATTTCTACATACCTTTTAGCAGAGACAAAGGAATAACCTCTTTATGTCTCATCAATGCTTCAAAAGAAATAATGGAGCATGAAAAGAATGAAAGCTAGAAAAAAAGGGGCAATTATTGTAAGTCCAAAAAAAAAAACACCATTTATATATGCACAAACAAAAACAGAGACAATAGCCAATGTTCTTTCTTTCTTTCTTTTTCCCCCTAATGTTTAATACTAAGGAGACAGGTAATCAATAGAATGTGAAGATTACAGTCGAATTGTATAAGAAGCAAATATGAAAAGTAAATGCAAAAAAATGAGTGGAAGAGAAAGGAAATAATACCGTCTAGTACATCGAACAAGTTCAAAAGTAGGGGGATTCTACATACTATCAATGAAATCGTAGAAAGCAAGGGACTAAGTAGAAAAAGTTGAGTCCATTAGAGTAAATATCACATGAATGGAAAGTCTATTGGAATAAGGGACATGTGAGTCGAGTCTAAAGCAGAAAATGATAATCAAAGCAAATAACTTGGCGAAATAAGAAGATAGATAGAAGATGATCACCCTTGCTGTAGCGAGAATGAGGGATCTGAGCCACAGCAAAATAAAGACAGAGACTAGGGCCACTACAAAAAAAGGGTAAATTACGGCTGTTATTTTTGCAAAATAAGGCGATTTTTAACCATCAATTTTTATTTGTATGAAAATTTGAGAAACCGCCAAAATCACATCCGTTGTTTGGTATGATACGATGGTTAAAAACTAACCATCGCATTAACCACTGTAATTTACATTGGTAAACTCCGACGGTTCAAACTGCCATAATTTACGATGGTTAAATTACGGAATTTCAATTAGCATAACATTACGACGATTCAAACCGCCCTAATTTATGGCGGGTCAACCGTTGTAACATTACGATAGTTAAATTACGACGGTTCAAACCATCGTATTTTACGGTAGTTAAATTACGATGGTTCAACCATCGTAAAATTATGGCAGTTAATTTATGGTAATTTTACGACGATTAAATTACGACAGTTGAACTACCATAAAATTACAATGGTTAACTTGTGGCAATTGAATTGTCGTAATTTACGACTACTAAATTATAGCAGTTCAACTGCCATAATTTACAACAGTTCAATTACGGCAGTTTTTAACCACCCTTTTTTACAGTTAATTTTTTTGTTGTAAATTACGACAATTTTCATTATGAATTACAGCAGTTTTCATGTAAATTATGACGATGTTGACGTAAATTACGGTATTTTATGGTATAAATTACTAAAAATTTTTGTTATAAATTATGATAATTTTAATTATAAATTATAGCAACTTTTTACTACTTTGCTATAAAATACAGCTTTTTTTGACTCTTTTACCACAATTTTTTAGTTTTTTAATTTTCATGTTTTGTTATTTTTTAAACCACCCCTTTTTTGCTTTTTTTAATCCACAATTTTTTTTTTTGGTTATTTTACCTATCTTATTATTAATATTCTGTTATTATGCTAATTTGTTCTCACATAATTAATCCATGTTTTATACAAATTCATTAGTAGCCAAGACTTTGCATTGGGGCACCTTCATCATTCATCCTATTGAAAACTTTAGGAATAAATATGTTTGGTCAGGGATTCTTTTTTTTTTTTCCCTCCTCTTTTGGGTGAGCATGAGGATCCTTCTTAGCATGTAAGCCAACAGATTTATGAAATAGCAATTCTGTATTTACCAAGCTTGTACTAGTTCTGAACATCATTATATAATCTACTTCCTACCTGGCTAATAATACTATTTTATAAATGTGAACAGAATGAGAACTAGCAAAATATTCTTCACAACAAAAATGCTATCATGCGGACAGGAACATTGAATGGAGTAGTATTTATAATTTTCATGGTTATCTGTTTTAAACGTAGGAGTGGATACCTTCATTCACCTTTCAAGAAACAACACCAAAAGAACTATTGTGAAACCTTAAGCAATATAAACAGCATGCACGAAACAGTAGCAGAGCAAGGGTAAATGCTTCATATTCATAGTATGTTGGCCAGTTGGACGATGTGGACTCTTGTTATTTTTTCTGTTAGATTTTTGGTACGAGTTTCATTTTGCACAAAAAATCCATAATAAACTCTCTTTCTTCCCACAGAAGGATGGAAATATTATATAACAGGAAATAAACCAAAATTATATAGCCTACCTTGTAGAACAAGAACAACAACAACAAGAAGTATTTGGTAAAAATGTGTCCTCTGAGCTGGATTTGGTGAATGCCTTTGTGTTTATATATGTGTAGAAACCATGCCAGTCTGCATCATGAAACAAATTTAACGAAAGATTTACATTATTAGCAAGGAATTAGAAGCAATATATCACTACTACTTGCCCGGATTATTCTGCAGTTTACTAGAGAGAAGAAACCCACCGTATTGGTATAGCAATTGTCTGGCAACCTACAATGAAATTCTATAAATCAACTCCAAATTTGATTCAAGCAGTGTTAGACATTCAAGAACAATTTCAAAATAAGAGAGAGAAAGAGAGAAGCAGGAATTTGCATTATTATACAGGCACATGTAAGAAAATTACAAAAAAGTTATGAATAAAATTCCTCAATATTCCTTTTATTTCTTTTTGTTTTGTCATCCTCTAGATTTGATCCGGGCAATAAAATACAAGAAGCAAAGGCGATGCAAAATTAATTCTTCTTCTCTTTTGCTTTCGTTTGCTTCTTCAGCACATGTTGTCTTATTCCATTTCCTTGTCATGGAGTAAATAAAGGTTAAAGTAAGGGGGCTGCAATCTTGCCTCTCACTCTGTTTCTTGCACATGCCTTTCCCTGCTGCACTAGGTGTGCCAAAAAACTACAAAATTTACAAATATAATTATAGATGACAAAATATTGCCTTAAAGTTAAGGATAAGAAAAGATCAGAGAACTGTTAAAGCTGCCCAATTGTCCTCTTTTTCCTGAGCCCAATATAGAACTCGTCATTCAGCAACTTTTCATTGTTTGTCTCGGCATCAATGGTTATAGGAAAGAAAACAATTTTAAGAAACAGGCATATAAAATCAGAAAATCCCTTAGCAATCACCCGAAAAAAAAAAAAAAAAAAAAAAAAACTCAAATGTGTAGAAATTATTGCACTAGTATTTCAGGAATCAAATTAAACTTAAGTTGGAACAAGCTTAACAATCTTAGCCACTTTGCAAGAAAGGAAAAATTTGCAAAAGATAGATGTTTGTAACAGATTAAAGACTAGAGATATTTTGCAATACAGGAAGGACACAATAATTCAAATGTGTTTCATAAACCAACTAATGAAATAAAATTAAACTGAGTATAAAGGATATTTTAGAAGTTAAAGAAGGGTTCCAGGCATACTCCAAAATAACCCAGAGTAAGGAGATTTAAGGTAAAATTTTAAATAGTTTATTGTTTACTATTGTACTAAAAACACCTAGAGAGGGTTAGCAACAAGCTTAGCAAACGAAGCCAGAACTGTAAACCATGAGAAGACACTTGCACTCCTTAAACAGATCATTGAATACTAGGAGAAAAATAAGTCTTATAAACAGAAGGAATTTTTCATAACTCTAATGATGAGCAGGAGATAACACTGCCCTATATGCGTAAATTAGAATAATATATAGTTGCAAAAAATATTTAAAATATTCACATTATTAACTAAGCAGAGATAGTGTTTTTACAAGGAATCCCTATCCAACTTTCTTGCAAGAGATCTTTTACTATCATCAAGCATGTAAACACATTGATTTTCATGTTTTCATAGATGCTTCTCAACTATTTCAGGAGCACCTATCAAAATGAATTTGCATTCTGTGTCCTTTTTTATGTTTTTCAAAATAGATAGTATTGAAAACTCTTTTTCTAGTTCGTTATTCTACCAAAGACTTGTATCTGCAACTCTGAAAACAACTTTATGTTTTTTTTTCCTTTTTGTTTTGAGAAAGAGGCCTCTTTTGTTGAAAATTCTTTCAACAATAATTTTGAAAACATCATGGTAAATGGGTTTTCTATTTTCAAAAATAAATCCTACCATGCTTCCACCACAGAGGGAGGGCCTAAGAGCAGATCTTGCTGGATTTAAGTGGAGGAGGAGAAAGGAGCCTACCCAATGTCTAGTTCCAGGAAAACTTGCTCTAGGTGATGGCGAATAACGACAACTTCAGAATAGGACTTGTGGGTCTCTCCATTTATACGTTCTACATTTTAACCTATTTGAGTCATCCATTTCTATACACATCACATGGTGTAGATTGTGTTTACAGAATAAATTTCAAATATTTCAAAAACAATTTGAACTGTTCATAGAAACATGTACTACCGAATTACTTCCACTTCATGGATGTAGTGGACCAACCCTAAATCTGCCAGAACATGAAAGAAACATTACAGTCACATCGAAAGGCCACAACCAATACTGTGCTAGATGTGAAGAAGGGGGATGATATCCCTGACTACTCGTGGAGAAACAATGATATGAATGTCAATAAATAAAAACTTAAAACTCAGATAATGCCTAGATAAAATTTATGTTAGCCCGCTTTTGCATATAGCTTATTATAGATCAATCGTATAAAGGTTTTACCTAAGTTATTATGCTACTAACTCTGCCCTAACCCGATTTGTGGTGCTTTGCATCCAATAGGATCGGGGCGACAACACGGGCTTCGATTCGACTCCTGCAACGATTTTGCGGCTTCTCTTGCTTCTTTCAACGACAGCACCACCCTGCGGTTTTGGAGTCACCGAGATGAGTTCTCCGGTTTGTCGAGGGTCCTGGAGCTCCACAAACTCAGATATGGATTTGATTTGGTGATTTGATGGGGCAATGAAGGCTTTGCATGTGGTGATGAAGGAAGCGCCTTCTTCAACTTCACCAAATTGCATGGTAATGATTGTGAGGAATCCATTTTCTTGCAGATTCAAGATAGACAGAGAGGGATAAGGCAATGGATTGGGAGTGACTGAGCGAGGAGCGTGATGCACTGATTTGAGGTCGCGAGGGAGAGGGCAGCTATTAGGGTTGAGAAAAAAATTAAATATTTACAAAATAATATTTATAAAAAAGAGGCAGTTTAATCACTGTTTTTTACCTAAACTGCCATAATATATTTTGTAAAAAATGACGGTTATCTAAACCGTCATTATAACTACCGTATTTAACTAAAATTATGGTGGTTACAATTAACTGTTGTAATTAAACCGTTGCAAATTACCTTTTATTTGTAATGGACTTCATATTAGGTTGGAAGAATGATGGAGTTTAAAGAGTCGCAGTCTTAGGGCTTCTGGGGTGTTCTTATAAGGCTTTAAAATAAAAGGAAAAATGTTAAATAATAATAATGAAAATAATTTTAAAATAATTTATTAAAAATGGTGGTTTAATCGCCGTATTTTTCATTAACCGGTATAATTTATGCTGTATAAAATGATGGTTGTACAAATTGTCGTAATAACCGCCTTAATATATTAAAATTGCAATGGTTCATGACAGCCACCGTAATTTAACCGTCGCAATTTAAGTGTTTTTTTGTAGTGTAAGAAGCATGATCTTTCTTTGGGTTTTGTGAGGGTTTTGGTGAAATTAAAAGAGCTAAAAATAGGGGGAGGAGGTTTGGCCCTCATGAGGGGAAACCATGGTTGGCTTAAAGCTTAGGAAAGGAAGTAATTGCATAACTTAGAAAAAATCTTAGGAAAACTAGCTTGAAACTAGGTTGTGCTTGAGAAATCATGTGCTTTCATGGCTTACTTATGGACTTTTGGTAATGTCTATGAAGCTGAAAACAGAGGAGACCAAGGGACAATATATTGAATAAGAACATGGAAGGATTAGAGCAAGAGAAATTAGAGAATAAAACCAAAACTTAAGTTTGAGGAAGGCTCATGGGGGAGCAGTAAATCTTTGCAAACCTTGCACCCTCTTGGGTAAATATCTAGAGACTTGAGATGGGCTTCAACTTAAGGTTAACAAGTGGTATAGAGAATGGTTAAGTTGACTTGGAAGAAGAGTTGGGTAAAGGGGCAAAATTTGGCTCAAATCCAAGCAATACCTAATTGGAGGTGGAGTGAAGTGTGTGCAGAAATTGTGAGTAGAAAATTTATATTTTTGGAGAATGGTTTTGGGGAAGTTATAACCCTCTAATAAGGCACGAAATAAGACTAGATTGAGGATTGAGAGTGTAACATCCCAATCCAAGTTTGAATTGTAAGATATCATTGATACACTTTTATGCGTTTGCATTATCACTTGTAGGTATTAGAAGTCATATAAATTAAAACTTATGGAAAATAATTTTATTTTATTTTTATTTTTCTTGTTGACAACCTTAAAAGAGAAACTAAAACTCTAGAAAGTTTCAAAGGACCTTAAGAGAGGCATAGGATAGAGAAAGAAAATAAAAAGAAAAAAAAAAAGAAGAAAAAGAGAAAAGGAAGAGAGAGAGATAAAAAAAAAATTAAGAAAAAGACCCTTGGTAAAAATTAGAAAGGGTAATAATTCTTAATTCGGTTTAAAAGAAATTTCAAAAAAAAAATTAAGTTAGCCCCAAATTAGATTCTTAACTAAGAGGACAAGGAGGGGATTTTCTAAATTTTCTAGGGGCTAAATGGTAATTTAGGGAGCAAGGGACATAAAAGGAACCAAAAATTATAAAAAGGTGCAAATGGGTAAATTCACCAAGGGCTAGTGTGCCCCTTGGCTTGCCGACTTAATGGGATTGTATAAATCCCTTGGATGACTCTAGATGTTGCGTGAGGTAGCAGGAAAAGAAATGGAGGAAAGAGCAAGAAAGCAAGAGAAGAAAGGAGGGAAAGAAGCAAAGGAAAAATAAGAAAGAAAAGGGGGAATCCGGGCATCAAAACAAGGTATGCAAATTCATTAAATGCTATAGTTAATAGGCGGCTGTTTGACTTGACTTTAAACTGGAGCATGCATCAAATTCAAATTTTCACCATGTTAATTAATCAAGTTACGTCTTCTTCCAGGGAGGAGGCTACCTACGTGAAAGGAAAAAGAGTATTGAAAAAAAAAGGGGGGGAAGAAAGAGAACGGAGGAAACCAAAGCTAAGAAAAGGAAATTGATTTACCTTTTCTTTTTTTCCTAGACATTAAACTAGATAATAACTTATATTCTCATCTTCATGCTTTATATTTTATTTTATATTATTTATTTATTTATTTATTTTTGGCCAAAAAGGGTTGATGAAATTTTCTGATGCATAACATATATATATATATATATATATAATTGATAAATCTAGATGGAAACTACCCAACTTGCTGCTTGAATTTTTAATGTTTCTATGGGTTGAGATGTTGAATTTGGTGTAAATTATGAAGCTGAAATTGTCAAGAAAACAAGGGAGAAGTAGGAGAAATAAGATTAGAAGAAGGAGAAGACATGGAGAACCCCGGCTTAGGTTTGGATCTTGGCAAGAAATAGGTGAATTTTTCTCCAATTTTTTTTCCAGCTTTGTTTCTGCAGTGTTTCTGTTTCAATTTCAGCAAGTTAATTTCTGCTTTAGAAGTAGTTTCCAAGTAGAAAATCAGTAGTTTGAGAGGGAGGAAGGACCGAACCCTCAAGGTTAAGGAAAAACATAAAATTAGATAGAGTTTGTGGGAGTTTTGTTCAATTCATGTTTAGTTGTGAGTTTGTTGCCATTTTATGCTTTGAAACTCTGATTTAGGAAATGAAGGATCCCGCAGAAGGGAAGAAAAACAAAGAGGGAGGAAAGCTATGTTTGTTTGGGTGATTAGAAAGAAATTAGATTAGTTGCCAACCTAAATGTTCTTGAGAATATGTTGTAAATTTTCTGCAGGAATTGGAGAATGTCAAGGAGGAGTTAAATCACCTCAAGAGTTGTAAAAATAGAGAAGAAAAGAGCTATAAATGAACTAGGAAGACGGGAAAAGCCGAAACACAAAGAGGAAAGGGATGAATAAAGAAAAGGCTAGGTTATTGCTAGAAAATAGGTTTAAGTAAGAATAAATTAAGTGTACGAGTTTTCAGCAGAGTAAAGGATTAAGAGAGATGTTGGATGAACCTTTGAAGAGATTAGAATGTATCCAAACCATGTTTAGGTTAAAGCTCGAGTAGTGATTAAATTATCTTAATGAAATTAGAATTAAGCTAGTTTAAGAAATTGGCATAAGATTTCCAAAACTTAATCTAGTGCTACACCTACCTATTTGGAGATTATTTTTCATAATAAAATAATTATAGCTCCTTTCTTGAACGTGAGCATATCCTAACATACTTAAGTAGATAACTATTATATATTAATATTTTTAGAATTTTCAGACCACGTACACGTGAGGTACGACAACCTGAAGTGGGGGGACAGAGAATGACTTAATAATAGTATCTTTTAACACATGCATTCATTTATTTATCTATTCATTCACGTTTAGGGCATGCTATTGATCATATACATGATTCTACTTTAGGAGAGAAGTATTAGCCAAGCAGGAACATCAACAGGACTGATCTTGATAGGACACAATAATAGACTGCAAACTAAGTGAGTGGCATCTTCCTAATCTTAGTTTATTTTCCAAAATATGTTTTCTAATAAATAAAATCTATTTTCCAAAAATGTTCTATATTGATATATAAAAATGGAAAAATGTCAGCTATATTCTGATTTCAGTCATATGATGGATTTGATGATATTTATGATTTTCTGATGTTTTGTGTGTTTCGGCACTAAAGTTAAATGTCGGGCAATCACCCGGGGCAGGTAGTAGTTCTACATGCATCATAGTATATGACAGAGCATAGTATTTGAATCCCATAAAGGATTCTATAGTATTACAGAGGCCACAGACTGTGTCAATCTAGCTGAGGGAATGGCAGCAATTCTCAGTATAGATTACACAGTGCAGTAGCGCCCGACATGTTTTTATGGATTTCATGTTTTTATGATTTTACTGCCCTTAGATGTACCATTATTGATTGTGCACACCGATCAGACCACACACATGATATATGCACCATAATTCTTATGATTTCAGATTTTCTGCGCTTCTCTAATTTGTTCAGATATATGGACTGGTATTATGATCGATGATCACTATGCAAACATGATTTTGTCAAACAGATGTGATTTTCTTGATTTGAGTTTATTTGCCATGATATGCTCATGGAATTTCATGGAAAAGCATGTTTCTCTGATTTCTTAAAGATACATGGACCGATATGTTGAATTGATGATTATTATGCAAACATAACTTTCTAACACAAATGCGATTTTTTTTTCCTGAACTGAGCTTCCTTATGGATTTCCAGACTCTCAGTATTTCCAGCCATATTGGTTATTCTTATCATCTGTTGTTACGTAGACTTGATTTCTTTGAGCAGAAGTCATATATTATGTTTATTTTGTCCAAATTTTACAAAAAAAAAGGTATGTTTGGCTATGGTATAATGAAAACCTAATTGTTTCTACTAAGATTAAGTAGTGTGCCATTCATTGGGACAAATATCGCATTCCCTATTTTTTCATATGCAGGAAATAGTCTGGATAGTAGTATTGCATCATACGTAGTGGAGGTTGGGCCAGCACAGTTACATCAGTTAAATGTGAGCACATATACTATTTTAGATAGTTGTAAAGGTATGCTAGATAAATGAGAAAAATGATTAAATGATAAGGGATTAGAGTAGAGTTACAGCAGCTGATGTGCTCTTGTGTCAGGAATACAGTGGTACGTCATTTACTGTCCGGCTGTCATGTCTTACCAGATCAACGGAGGTGAGGCGTGATAGAGACCGACCAAAGAAAGACACAAAGTTAAGAGGGAAATAAAGGTTAAATGGAAGCCAAATCCAAAGCTAAATTCCATATATGTAAGTACTGAAAATTTCTGTAACTTAAGAAAATAAAAGAAATTATTTTTGAGCCTTTAAAGGATTTTTGATGAAGTTGAAATGTGAGCATAGTTAAGGTCAATAAAAGATATAAGAATGATTTTTAAGAAAATGGTAGAATAGAATGCACTTTTAGAGTTACGAAAAAATCACTAATACCTAGATAACTTAGAGCATTTGGTGTACATTTGCATCATGCATCTAAGGCATATTATTTACATCTTCGTGTATCTTCCTTGTAGGAGAGGAGAGCAAACCCAAGCTAGATCATGAGTAGTTAGCCCCAAGATCACAACCATAGAGTTTTTACACACAGTGAGTGGCACTCTTTCTGCTCTTAGTATTTTCATAAAATGTGTTTGCACAAGCAAATAGAAATTTATTTTCATCATGAATATTTAGTGTATGAAAAACCTAGAAACAAATAGTTATTTTCTACTTTCATGTGTAAGCTCTTTATGCTGTTCTCTACATTTTGTTTATGAAATGTCAAGTAATCACTTAGAATAGGTGGCAGTTCTACAAATCTAAATATCATATATGACCTAGTAGGGTCCTAAATACCACGAGCTGTGTTAGTTGGCCATGGAGTGGCGACCTATGGTGTCAGCTACATATCATGTAGCGCTTGTCATGTTTAGACATAGTTCTTTAGACATTACCATTCTGTGTACACCAGGTTAGAGCTTAGAGCTATATATATATAAGTATACTATATAGATAATGTTTATGTTTTTAGAATTTTATATTTTATGATTTGACATGGATTTTGACATTGTAGGATGACGGAAACTATATACTTTCCATGTTTTATGATTTTCACTATCTTTAGCAGTATGAGATATTTTATAAAATTTTTTGGAAATACTATGAATAGAAAATCCTACCTGTCTCTGCTAAGTTTAATTTGCTTGCCATTCAATATATATATATATATATATATAAGTATATTGTATAGATAATGTTTATGTTTTTCAAAATTTTGTATCTTATGATTTGACATGGATTTTGACACTGCAGAATGATAGAAACTATATATTTTCCATGTTTTATGATTTTCACTATCTTTAGCAATATGAGATATTTTATAAAATTTTCTGGAAATACTATGAATAGAAAATCCTACCTGTCTCTGCTAAGTTTAATTTGCGTGCCATTCACTATAACCTTAATCTCATCACTTGTTCTCTTTGCAAATTCTAGCAGCTAACTTTAGACAACACTACTTTTAGTAATTTCCACAACTGAGCTCGTGTTAATAGAGGTTGGCTAGTCTCATATATTATACTGGATTTGTATTTATTTTATTTTAGAAATGGTTGAGAGGTTGTGTTATGTATGTTAAGGGAAATAAATCATGAGATAGTGATTTTTTGAGTTGACAATATGTTATTAATTTCTATGTGTAGTGCTATGTGGTTCCCAAATTCAGATATTACTGCTACAAGTTCATAAATCATTTATGGTAGTATGTTAAATGAATTTAACCGATATATAAACATAGGGTCAGTTAAGTTATATAGGATAAGGGTCGTAGTGGCCGACATGCTGCTATGTTTATAGCATAGTGGAATGTTGGTTGCTATCCAGGGTGTCATGTCTCACTCTTTTATTTGAACTTATATTTAATATTCTTTTTTTAAAAAATTAAAAGTTTTGGCAAATAGGCACAGTTTACCAAAAAAAAAGTTTTCAGAATTTTTCAAAATTGTTTTCAATTTGAAAGTGAAAATGGCCTCCCGAAAATGCAGAAGGCGTTTTAGAGTGTTGATTTTGCAGAACTTCAAACTCTCTGTTTTTGTTGAATTGGACTTCCTTTCAAGCAAAATTGGGCTTTGATGAAAATGCAGAAGTTGAAGACTTTGAAATTAGCATTCCAACATAATTGAAATCGGATCGATCTGACTTATGTACCCCAACTTATGCCCAAATATGCGAATTAAAGTTCAGAATATGGAATTGCAGAGTACCTAATCTAAATAGGGCTGTGCTAGGTTTCCTTCTAATCTAAATTAGATCTAAACTAAAATATTAAAGTTGTAGACCCTTAAGTTTGTTGTCCAGCCATTTAGAAGCCAGCCCAATCCACCATATACAATTCAAAGTTCAAATAAAGGTCCAAAGATTTTCTACTCCAGGCCAGTGTAGTAGTAATTTCTATCCCAATTTGGATGTATTGTAGATAGAATTAAATGAAGCCCAAACAATTGAGAAATTAGTAGTTTTGTTTCTTTAAAATTACTAAAGTGAGAGAGGGGAGTTTAATTTTGTTAAAGGCTAATATCTTGAGATAGAATGGTACCCTTCCATCTATTAAGATATGCTTACTGCTATGAATTCATTATCCTCTCCACGAAATTTTTTTTTATAGAATATATAGTGCTATAACTTATATTTCAACCTCCTCATTTCTTCATATTCATGTAAGATATGAGATGCCCCTCTACACTAATCAAGTTTAACATCCTTATTAAAGGGGGATATCATGAGTTCTTAACATGATCCCTACCTTTGTAGGGACACCAAAAATACTGTGGATATGTCATAACAGCGTGGACCAGCCACTCAGTTTTGGAAAAATCATAAAAGGAAGCTACCAAGTTACAATTGAACGAACAGTTCATCACCATGGGGGGCAAGAGCTAGGAAGCCTACCAAGGAAGGTGTCTTTGAGTTCACACCAAATGATTAAATTCCATATGGGTAAGAAGTATTTGAGTTGAAACCTCTAATAAACTTCGGCGCGGTTTCCTTTCTCATTCCTCTTTTTAATTAATGAAAAAAATAAAAAATGAAACATTAATAAATTAAATAAAAATTGAAACTGTAAGTCTAAGGTGGTGTTTGCATATATGAGGAGTTTGAGCTTAAATAGAGATATGTCAAAGTGGATTATAAATAGAAAGTAAATTTTTTTGTAAAATATGTTTTAAAATTCTTGAAAGTAGTTTTTTAGGAGAAAAAATTGAAAAATATTAAAATTCTAAAAAAAAATTCTATGAAATAATTTTGACTTTAAGAAAGAATAGAAAAAATGTTCAAAATAATTTATATCTAATTATAATAATGTCACTTAAAGTTAAAAATACTTTAGTCATAACAGTATTCATAAAGTGGATACTGCTGTCTGCCTAACATGGTGACTTCTTAGGAGAAATGAGTTGATCATACATATCTATTAAATCTAGAGAAAATTCTGGTAGCATGAACTTCCTGAGCCTTATTGCTTCTTTTCCAAATAAGGAAGGGTGAGGGTCTCTTGCCTCCAGCACACATGCATGTACATACACATGCAAGTGCTGCCAATAGTAATAGGATTCTATACTATAAATAATTAGCCAACTGAACAATTTTTCCAAAGCCAGATCTTAACTATAGAAAATGTTTTATCAATACAGTACAATTAATATATTTTGGATGGTTATAGGCCTTGTTAAATCACAAAGCAAACATGGTGCTTCAATTTATGTCCGCTGCTTCTAGTTTGTAGAGAACACTTGCCTGTGACAGAGTATCATTTCTACCTGCTGTCCTGCCTTTTCTATTCCTTTTTACTTCCCTAAATATGCTACATGTAAAATTTTCTAATTAGCAATAAAATACAAATTCCTTCGGCCAAATATCTTATCAAATCCATAATTATCCTCTAAGCCCAAAATTGTGGACAACATGGATACTTCTTCCTTCAAATGGGAAGACTGAAAGCTTAGCAATGATTTATGGTCCATGTCTCCAAACCAAGAAAGAAAAGGAACTTCTATGAACCAAAAGTACACCTAGCTTGTTCCCCATATAAAAGAAATTATGTCCTCATGCATAAGAAATCTAGCCAAAGAATTGAAGCTACTAGAAGTTATTAACCAGATAAAAATTGTAAAAAAAAACTAATACCAACAACTAAGATGACACCAAGAAACTAACTGCCGTTATCTAAGAGAATATGTTTTCCCATGATAATTTAAGAAAAGACTTGTGTTGAACCTTTTTAACATCTAGAATTATAATATATATGAGAATTGACTATCAAACTGTGAGGCACAAATCAGAAGTACATATTGACAATGAAACATGACTTCTGTACCTTTCCTTTCAAGTTCATTGTCTACCATAGCGGATCCTTTTTTCAAGTAACATTTGAAATTTTGATATTAATTCTTTTTCTTTGCATGTGTATTGACAGTGTTGGAAACATTGACTCGTATATACTTAATGATTCTGTTTGGTAAAGATATATGGTTGAGACACTCAGAGTTCCATAATAGATATACACTTCATAATTCAATGAAATAAAATTTGTTTCCTTTCCAGTGGAACTACTTCATATTTTCTCTTCATTTTGTAATGCACTAATTACTAATGAATGAATATTTGAACCAGATTTTTATTAACATCATTCATGCATTGTTCACTGTTCAGTTTTTTCTGTAATATATTTGTATCATTTAAAATAAACTAACAATTGATCTGGTGTATTACAAATTTGGTACATGGGCATAGCATGTGGCATTATTCAGTTGCCTTGATAAAACTATTTAGCTTTTCAAAAATCATAATAGAAATTAAAAATAGTTTTCATGTTAGTCTCTGACTTACATATACCTGAAAATAAAGGTAGGAAATATGGTAAACAAGGGATTTTAATAGGAAAGTTGTCTTGGGAAAATAATTTAATTAGATATGTCAAAAAATCCAGTGGGTTAAGTTTCTTGGATAATTGGATTGATCATTTTTTTAAAAATTATTTTATGATCGGGTTTGCCATTGAGAGGCAGGGAAAATAAATGGCAGTTACTGGTTAAACTTTACAATGCTGTTACTTTACTGCACAATGGTTTCTTAGGAAGATAACTTGTCATCGTGGGACTTGCAACCTCATTGATTTGCTGCATGGAAGAGCTGTGATAAATAAAGACATCTATGCTTTTCATGACAGTATACTGAAGCACCTAAGACCTCGTTTTCAAGAAGACAATTACACGGAAGAAATCATTTGGCATTTAACATGAATATCTCAAATATTTGGAACAGTAGAAGTAGCATAAACCAATAAATACCAGTAGAGAGAGAAAGCAAAAATAGAAATTCTAGGGAAAGTCACTACGGCTTTGTCAAGTGCAAAAATATACAATCGCATATTTAATCCAGTTAAGTAATATGCGTAATGCACATAAGCAGAACAAGAGAGAAAGCTTACTCGTGTCGCAGCAATAGAGCGACATTGCAGAGGAGATGCAGAGAAGCAAAACACACAATTGGAGATGCAGCCAACAATCGCAAAGCCAGATGCAGATGTAGCCGAAGAATGGAGCTAGGATTTCAAAATAGTCAATCGCAGCGGCAGCAATCAAAAGAATACTGCTGCGCACTAGGATTACATCCAAGAATCCCTCTAAGAGATTGACTTAGTTGCCATTGAGGAGGGAAGAACGGGGGGTGAGAATGGCGGGACTACCGAGGGGTTTTTCAAAGACTAGAAAAAGGCCAACGAGGGATGTAGTCCCCTCTAATTCATTTTTATTTTTAGTTTTAAATTATAATATGGACTGCTAAAAGAAAAAATATTAAATATGGAGATCTTAATCGTGCTTAAGTAGCATCATTGGAAGTTAATAATGTCCAATCAATCAATGAATTCTTCTCTCCTTTTTTACGTGGCCATTTCACTCTCTATTTCTCTAAATAATCATAATAATATTAATAACAATTTTGACATAGTTAGATTGCCAAAACATAAAATTTGGACAAACTCAATGAGTAAATTAAGAATTTTTTAAATCATTATAAATAAAAAAGTGAAAGAAGTTATCGAGGAAGAGAATATAATTAATAATTTAAAACTAAATTGCAGAACTTAAATTTTTAGCTACCATATCGTAATAATACTTTATTTATTTATTAAATGTCTAAATTAGATAATTAAGATAAAAAGGTTCAGTAATTAGTTTTTTAATTTTGAAATAAATTTTAGAAATATTTTACAAAATGAGTTAAGTGTTATATTGAAATTAGTTTAAAAAAAGAAACGTACGTCCACGCCTTAATTGTTATTTAAGAGTTGACTAGAATATGGAAATTTTTTCTCTATCCAAACGGGAAATCAATGGATAAGAAAAGGAAAATTTGTATTCTATACAATGACTTGGCAAAACATTATAATTTAAAATAAAATCAAATAATCTCATAATAAAATTATAGTTCATTTTTCTCAATTAATGAACACTTTTTATGGGAACATGGGATTTTGGTTTGTGAAGTGGTATAAAAGTTGTCATGAATTTGACTCCAATTGATTGGTTTTATTTGAAAGCATGAGTCCATGGTTCCAATTATAGATTTTATGTTGAATTTAGTAATTTATAATTATTTTTAAGAATTTGCTTTTTTATTTCTAATTCATTGACTAATAGATTTTATTTTTTCACTAAGTTCATATTTAAATATTATAATCATAAAAGATGATATACGTAGATATAATTAATAAATTCAATTACATTAATGTTATTTAAGAGATAATAGAATTAAGATTTGACATTCACCACCAATTTTAAGACATTGACTCTAATAAAGAAAGTTTGACTAGAGGATGAGCCGTCTAATTGCAGAAACAAGAAGTCGACATACAAGTTACTACAAAAGCTGATCTAATATTTTTACTCTTTCTGTTTCTCTGTCTTTCTGTTGTCAACCCTTGAGCATGACTAGTGGGGCAGATTGTGCAATCAGCTTGCAATCTTTACTCTATTCTACCTATTTAATTTAGATAAGGTGTTTACTTTGAAATTTATATATTTGCCTTTAGTTTGAATTTAGAAAGTTTACAAATCAAAATATTACAATTTTATAAGTTAAAAAATTATAAATAATAATATATTAAATTATTATAATTTTTAATTTATATAAATTTAACTAAAAGAACTAGGCCATGAATTTCTAATGATATTATTATTATTAAATCAAAATTGCATGTTGGAAACCCTCAAAAATCTCTTTCAGTAAATGTTTCTTGAAAAATTATAAAAGAAAAATAGTTAATATTCACACATAAAATTCGCATGTAAATTCTGATGAAAAAATCTCCAAGTAAATTTGCAGGTAGCCAATGTCAAAATAATTCTCCAAGAAAAGAATTTGCATATAAATTTGCAAATAATATTCAAATAAAATTCTATAAGAAATATTTCTTGCTGATTTTGATGCAAAATTTCATGGGATACAAAATCCCCGTCAAAATTCACAAGTCCTAGGTGAACATAAAAATTAAAAAATTTCCCGCCATTTGGTGAGAAGATTTTCTGCGAAAATTCCTTGGGATATATTTCTCACAGCAAATTTCTTGTGGATTTTCCTTCAAATTTTTTATTCATAGAAAAATATTCCTTAAACACTAGGTTTTAGATGATCCGCAACAAAATTCGTAGGAATTACATGCAAAAAATATCTGCAGGAAAAATTCTCATGAAAAAGTCCCCAAGTAAATTCTCAAGTAGCCAATTTCACAAATAATTTTGTAAGAAAAGAATTTGCAAATAAATTCGCAAGTAATATTCACAGGAAATTCCCCAAGAAATATTACTTGCAGATTTTGATGCAAAATTTCATGGGGATACGAAATCCCCATCAAAATTTGCAAGTCTTATGTGAACGTAAAAATAAAAAAAATTTCCCGCCACTTGACGGGAAGATTTTCTGCGAAAATTCCTTAGGATAGATTTCTCACAGCAAATTTCTTGTGGATTTTCCTTCAAATTTTTTATTCGCAGAAAAAAATTCCTCAAACACTAGGTTTTAGATGATCTACAGAAAAATTCGCAAGAACTACATGCGAAAAATATCCACAGGAAAAAATCACATGTAATAGACACTTTTCTTATAGTGAAGGTGGCAGAATCCCTGAGGAGTTAGCTGGGATCTTTGCTCATATAGGAGAGATAAAATCCAATTCAAAATATAATTCTTTCTCCTTTTATGCCTTCTTATTTGATAGCAATTGAACTCAGTTGGTTTATTTAATTTTTATTTCTCTTGTTATGCTTCCCTGTGTTTCTACACCAGTAAAATTTTTCAATTACTGTCATTTTCTTTCCTACCCTTGTTGAACTGTTTTATAGCAAATTAGGAGTTCCATATTAAATTTTTCCTTAACTATGAAGAGATATAAATTAACTTGCCATTGAAAAACCATATTCATGTGTTGAGGTCATTGAACTGGTAAACAAGTTTTCTGATTTTGAAAACCGAAAACTAATATCAAAACCAAATCCTAACAAACCTTTAGGTTCCAAGAAGTTTTTAGAAAGGAGAGAGAAATGAAAGGGAAGGAAGGTACCAAGAAACCAACACAAGAGTACTTCAAAACTAGAATTGTGTAATCAAAGTTCAAAAATGTTAATATTTGCTTCAGAGAATCCATCTTAGGAGGAATCAATTGCTACCATATGTAAATAGCTACTAAAAAACAAATTAAAAATGAAAACAATTAAATAAACATTTAAGGACCTCAAAAATGAAGAACTATAGAAAAATGAAAACAGATTCTTACATTTTGAGCCCTGAATCATCAGTGTTAATTGCACAAAGAATATGAGGTATCCAAGATACAGACCCTAGAGCACCACAAGACCACCATTAAACAATAAGCCAAATCCTTACATTTTGGATAATGGTGTTGCTCAAATTTCTTTTTAAAATCCTGACATTTTAGTTATTATACATCCAGCTCTAATACTAAAAGTACACTATTATTTTCTCTTAGCTCAACTTTTATTCCTAAATCAACTCACTAACCCCAACTTCTTCTCACCAACTTGGATTTCTTTTATGGCTAAAACATTTTTTTGGGCACAGTGCTTGTTTCCTACTATGAAATATATTCCTAGACATAAAAGCCTAATCTAGGCAATTGTCAGTCAATTGATAAATAATAGAGTTTTTCAAGCAAGTAAATGCATGCGTAGTTCTAGATTTGTTAAATAAATGCTTGGATTTTGTGAAAGGAATGCATATATCATGGCTATAATCAAATGTCAAACTAATAACTATCTATGTTCACAGGCATCTACGGCTGATGGGAGTCAGGACACGCAAACGAATGATGCAAGAAGATCATCTGGTGGCAGTAGTCATTTGCCCAATGAAACGAGTCTACAAGAGTAGTCATTGGATTATGTAATGACAGATTGGTTCTATAGTGGATGTATTATTGATTTTGTTTTTACAAGAATTTTATTCAAATTGTTACTGTAAATAATTTCATTTATGAAATTAGTTTGTATGCCAGGTTTATTGTAATATTATGCTTGCATGCATGTTCAATATGTAATATTATACTGGTAGGATCAATAATATGTAATATTTCATATGCAACTAAATGCTAGCAAGTTCAATATTATGCTTGAATGCAACTTATATTTAGTATGCATGCTACAAGGCTTGAATGACAGGATCAAGCCATTTTTTCTATTCAGGTTTAAATTATAGATCTGTGGCATATAACGAATTGTGAAAAACAACAGTTGAATCGCCATTTTTTACATGTAGCTATTGTAAAAAACGGTGGTTCAACTGTCATTTTTTACATAGAGCAATTTTAAAAAACGGCGGTTAAACTGCCATTAACCAACCGCCATTAGATTCTTGTTCTATTTATGGCGATTTAACCGCCGTTACTAAACCGTCGTTATTGACGACGGTTTAACTACCGTAAATAAACCACCGTTAAATACGATGGTTAAACCGCTGTTATACAACCAACATAAATTACGGTGGTTGAACCGCCATTTTTTAACCACTGTTATATACATGAAAATTACGGCAGCTGTCATGTAGTTGTCTTCTAACCGCCGTATTATACCTAACGACAGTGTAAATTTTGGCGATTTTGTTGACCACCGTGTACGTATAAAATGACGGTTCTGAACAGCCCTTTTTTTCAGTTTTAACTGCCGTTTTTTACAAACTTTTTATGTAGTGAATTCAAATCTCTGGTTTGATTCATTGCCCATTTGTACAGGGTTCAATTCAAATGGTTGACAACCTTGAAGATTTGGCCATTCATTGCTTATCTGCTCGTTGGTAGCCTTGAAGATCTAGGCGATTTGATCTCTGCACAGGGGTTTAATTCAGATCTCTTGCTTTGATTCATTGCTCATCTGCATAGGGGTTTGATTCATATTGTTGACTACCTTGAAGATCTGGCCTTTCTTTGCTCATTTGCTCACCGTTTATATCTCGTCATGGTCACCCTTCCAAACTGTACCAGATCCCAGTGATGTTGATGTTAGCCTTTGGTGCAGATAGGAACTTTTTGGTTGTACCATGAGGGTAAAAATTTAATTTGGTTTGTTATCTAATATTTTATTTTTACATGGTTCAAATTGAATATAACAAAAAATAAAGTCCAAATTATTATTTGGGTTGGATCACTTTATCATGCATCACCCTATTCTACATTATCTTTACACCAAACCGAACAAGACCTCTTATAAGTAGGGGTGTGTGCAAAACCAAACCAAATTTTAAAATTTGGTTTGGTTTAGTTTAGAAAAATAATCCAAAATTATGGTTTGGTTTGATTTAAAACTAAACCAAATCATTTTAAACCAAAAACCAAAATTTTGAAAATTCTTTATAAAAAATATTAATATACACACACACCTACATATATTTATATAAATATATATTTATATATCTATATATACATATATATACTTATATGTGTACGTAAATATACACACATAGATGTACATACATACATACATATAAAAATATATATATATATAAATTTTATCTACTCATGCAAATATAAATATATATATATATGTACATATATTTAAATTGTATATAAATATATAGATACATATATATAAGTACATACATACATATATACATGTATATATTTATATGTGTATGTACACACAAAACATACATACATAGACACATACATACATATATATATATATATATATATAAATTTTATACAATCATACAAATATAAATATATGTACATGTACATATATTTATATTGTATATAAATATATAAATACATATATATGTATACATATGTATATATATACACACGTGCGTGCACACAAGAATATATATGCGAGTGTGCACACACACATGTATACACACACACACACACACACACAAATACGCAAATGTGTATATTTATATATTTATGCATGCATGTATATACCTATATATGTGTGGGTGTGTGCGCACACGCGCATGCGTATATGTTATGTGCGTGCGTGTGTGTGTGTGTGTGTCTATCTATATATGTGTGCGTGTACATACACACATATATATTTATACATACATATATACATATATATATATGTTATGTGTGTATGTGTGTGTATGTGTGTGTGTGTATATATATATATATGCATGTCCATATGTACACACACATGTATATATACATACATAAATACATAAATGTATGTATTTACATATTTATGTATGTACGTATATACCCATATGTATGGGTGTGTGTACATGCATACATATATATTTTTATATTTATATGAATATATATATATATGCACATGAATATATACATATTTACATATTTATGTATGTACGTATATACCCATATGTATGTGTGTGTGTACATGCATACATATATATTTTTATATTTATATGAATATATATATATATATATATATGCACATGAATATATACATATATATATGTTATGTATGTGTGTGTGTATATATATGTATGTATGTATATACAAATATATATACATGTACACACACATACATATACATGCATATACATGTATATTTAATAAAAAAATTAAATAAATAATTTATTTAAATATTTTTAATTAATAAAAAATCAAACTTAAAATTAAACCAAACCAAACCGAATTTAACCAAAATTTTAGGTTTGATTTGGTTTGGTTTATAATTAAATTGGTTTGGTTTGGTTTTAAAAATATTAAACCAAAAAACCAAACCATAATTATGGTTTGCATACCCCTACTTATAAGATAATAGTTTTTTATCCAAAATCTCGCTCCAAATTATAATCTATTTCCAAAATGTAAAAAAATAATAAGATGGTCATATTCATATCTCTAATAAAACAGAAAAAATTAAGGAAACAGTAGGTGAATTTATATTTTTCAAATGTAGAAAAAACCTTTTCATAAAATTGCAAGCCAAAAATCTTTTCACCATATCTTGTGTATACATGAGAGAGAGAGAGAGAGAGAGAGAGAGAGAGAGAGAGAGAGAGAATTGGGGAACCTGTTAAGTAAATGCAGGGCGACGATAACACGAGTAGCAGGGATAGAACCAAAAGGGGCTGTGAGAAACAGCGGTGGAGAGGGCCATTTCGGATGAGAAAAGCTAGCACTAGAATTTCTATGGTTGATGCAAGAGACTGTTACTTGAATGGCCTTCTATAGATGCAAGCACCAAGAAAAATAGCGTTCAGAGCGTCTCTAATTTTTACTAGGTCAAATTTTGCCCCAACAATTTTCCGGCGGCTGATTAAATATTTTGGTCTACTATGACAGCTATAAATCATGACCACTTGCCCAATAGTCATGTTAACGTTATTCTTAGATGCATGTTTTGACGAGAAAAATTGAAAAGAAAAATAAATAAATAAATAAAATAACACCAAAAGGGATTGTTTTGATTTCATTTGATAAAATTTATGTGTTTTTATTTCTGTGGGTGACAATTGAGAGTTGGAAGGGGACAATATGGAGTAGAGAAATGAGTTAGATAGACTTGAAGGAAACGAAATTTTTACTTTTTCTACAAAAATGGCAATGCACGTTTAGAAATATTTTATTTTCAATTATGAGAGTTTCATGTAAACCAAGAGATAGAAAGATGAAAAGAACAAATTTTAGACAGAGAAAGAAAAAAATTAAACGTGTATATATATATATATATATAATATGAAATTTTACCATAATATATGCATAGGCAAAAACATTGCGGGATAGTAAATTCAGACCGGGAGATGTCAAAAATTAGATATTAAAGAGATAAACTTTGACCGAGGAAACCACACATGAAAAGAATATTGTACAATGTCATGCCATAAATCATGATATAAATAGTATAAATGACAAATTTCATTAGATAGTTGACATTTCATTATATCTAAAATCTTTTTTTCTTCTATTATATTTTGAAAAGTTTATTTAAATTTTTCACTTTACAAGGAAAATTGCTCTTTTGTATGACCTTTTATTGGTTCTTTTCTTTTTCTAAGAAAATTAATATTTCTTTCAAGTGGATTAAAGAATTAAATACAAAATTATAAAAATTATATATATATTCATTTCTTTTTTCACTCTTTCCATATTTTTAAATTATATTTAGTAGTTTTAAAAATTAATAGAGCGCGACATTTATGCCATAACTAATTAAATTGAATTTTTTTACCTAAGAATTGTTTTTAATTAGTTTTGCCAAGTCGGCCTTGAAAACAACGTTTCAAGATGCAAATGGGAAATGAAGATTGCGGGTTCACTTACTTTTCAGAATATTGAAATTCCCTTCTGTGTTTTTTCTTTTTTTTGGGAAATGAAAACATGTTATCACATGGATGCTATAATTTCCTATTTCCGAAAACAAGAAAAAGGTAAACCTAAATGAAAAGTGGACTATTTACAATAACGTGTTTCATTTTCTTTGTAATATCTGTTTTTGACAGTATAAAAATGAAAAACATAAAAAATTATATTTCACAAATTATTCTCGAAAACTTTTTTAAAACAATAATTTAATATCTAGAAATTACAATTAAATTTTCCTCTTCATAAAAGTCCAAGAATAGCAAGGCGGCTTAATCAGAGGAAACAAAAATGAAACTATTCAATGGCCAATTTGCCACGATTGATGGCGTATCTGGATGAAGTTTGGTAGTCTGCGTCGACCTTTTCTCTTCCAATTTGGAAGCGTCTTCGCTAGAAGACAACAACCTCTCTTTCCAGGACATGCTGATAATATGTCAAGCAGCAACGGCATAGACTTACACAACCAGCTGGGCTATTCCTTAATTTGTGGTCCTGCCATTGATAAAGAGAGGGAACAAACCTCGACAGTCGATCATCCAACGTGGGAAAACATACTAACAGTTAGTTGATATAACTTGATCAGACCGTGCTCTCTTCTCTTCCTTATTTGTGACTGTCACTACAACAGATAATAGTTTTAGTAGCAATTATAATGTATATTAGTAGCAATTTTTATTGCTGATAAAAATTTTAGCAGCAATTAAATTATTGCTTTTATATCCAACGTCGCTAAAAGTTTATAACAGCAATTATGCTTTTGCCAGTAAATATCTTATTTATTGCCACTAAAAATTTTAATTTATAACAGTAATTATATATCAATAATTATTATTACTATTATAAAGTTTAATTTATAACATCAATTACTATTACTGCTAAAAACTCTAACTTATAATGGCAATTATATACTGACAATTGTTATTGTTGTTAGAAATTCTAATTTATAACAACAATTATTAATGCTGCCACAAATTTTAATTTATAACAATAATAATTATTGCCACTAATAGTTCTTTACTCAACAATGTAGCAATTATTATAAAAAGACTGAAAAACATTATAAAAGTACTAATTAATTAAGAATAAAAATATAGAAAGAAATATTAGAATATATCATTCTTAGAAGAAATATTACAAAAGTATCAATCAAATTTACAAACTTAATTTGTCATAACTAGAAACAAAGTATATGAAAAATTGAAAAAAGTATTTCAAAGTATACTTAAAAAAATATAGAATTTAAATCCTTATCACTAAAAGTAAAGTTCCATTTAATCAATGTCTTGTTACACGTACAGTCCACAAAATATTAATCTACAAGAAGAGATAAATTTCAAGTTAATTTAGTATAATATTTTAAAACTTCAAAAACTTAAGAATTAGAAAGCAAACAATATTGCTTCTAAATACTAGACAGTAGGATAAACTGGTTTAACACACAAAAAGCGTACTATTGCCATATGAGCCTATTAGAAAATCATCAAGCTTCATTTCTAATATTCCTGCCTTATTACTGACTAACAACCTTTTTCTAATATACTAGCACATGAATATGTTTTCCCAGCATCATCACCAGATTCAAGTTCTCCTTCCAATAAACATAACAAATACAATACTTCACCATCAAAGACCAAAAACCATATCTACCTCGGAACCACTTCCTGTCCTGGGCATTAAAGATGCTGGGACAAAGAGGGTCAGAACAAGGCACTACTTATTGCAAACTATTTCAAGTTCTCCAGGTGAACCCAATTAAATAAACCCCAAAAATAATGTAACAATAAAAAAGCAGTCCAGTTCAACCAATGCTTATTCATCACATTACAAATTTGAACTACTTGATCATAAAGATCCATTGAATTGATTCAGATCAGATTTCTCTCTGTGCATGTAGAAGACAGATCAATATGATTCATAGCCAATAACAGATCATTCATCTGAAATTTGCAAATTTGAAATTTGCAAATTAGCCAGGCAAGAGAATAAACCCATATCTAAGAAACGTCAGTTTCTCTAGCAAAATTACACGTTGAACTTAAGCAATCCATTAGCAACACTATGAAAAACAGTAGAACACTTAACTATTGTACAAACTCAACTTACAAATCATTCTACTATCTCAAATTTCACTGCAAAATCTACAATGCTCACATAAAAATTGACAAAGAAACTAATGCCTGATAAGTTGCAGGATGGACAGAAGTACATATATTGCTCCTATATCCCACTTCTAAATAAAAGGTATTATTATTGAGATTAATATCTTGTGCCAGGAAACAGTTTTTGGGAATCATAAATGAGATTTAACATGAATGTAAAAAGGTTAATGAACTACTTAATCATAAAGATCAATCTGATCTGAGTTAGTAAAAGAAGTGACCAAATTACCATGTTGTGATGAAAAAGGCACAAGAAACACATGGTAGTAGCTTCTGAATCACCTGCTACAAGCCCGTCCGGAACATCTGGCAAAGTGAGAGACTTGGCCACGCAAATCCTTTAGTGTCTCCTTAATTAGTTTGAGGCCTTTCTAGAGACACCCATCTTCCTGATTAATCAATTTCCTCTTCAAGTGTTAGGCCCACTATTTGAATTAAATGTTTGATCTACATGCCACTCTTTGCAATTCAAGACAAAAATAAATTTTTTAAAAATATTTTGTAATAATAAAAAGGTTTGCTTAGTTTTAATTTGTAATATTTGACTTTATTAAATTCTAGATAATATTAACCAGATAAATATTTTTAAGTAAATTTAATATACTGAGATAATACAATTATATGATTAACGTGTGAAGTAATAAAATAAAAATATTTTGACGTGCCCACTAAAACAACACCCCATATTCAACTCATCGTAATTTTAATCCTAGTTTTTGGGAATCATAAATTGAGATTTAACATGAATGTAAAAAGGTTAATGAACTACTTAATCATAAAGATCAATCTGATCTGAATTAATAAAAGAAGTGACCAAATTACCATGTTGTGATGAAATAGGCATATTTGGGTGTCTTGGCATGTGCAACACTTCAGTTGTTACCTCATGTTCACTGCTAGCATCTGGGACCTATTATGATATGAAGATATAAAACATAAATAAAATCAACAAACTAATTATTATATGTATAAAATACAAATAATTTGAAAAAAAACTATCCGTCCTTTTGAGCTTCTTCTAGAGTTTGGAGGCATATATTCAACAGGAAAAAATCCAGTCAAAATAGATCTCATAAAAGTTAATTCAGATAGTAGCTTTTGTTGGTTTTCTTTCATCATACTCATTTCCTCAGCGTGCTTTTCCTTTAATCCTTGCACCTCTTCCTCCAATTTTTTAATTGTTTCATGAGTAGACCCATCCAAATTGATATTTTCCATAGTATATTTTCTACCCCACAACAAAAATGGGGTTGGACCAAATCCTAACCCACGTATATAACCGCTTCTCTTAGGTCCCATCACTCGAGAGGACACATCTCCTTCCCAGCAATGCTTCCAAGAGGCTTTTCAGTGGATTCTTCGGTAGATTCATTGCTTAACTTTTCTTTTATTAATTCCTACACATGTTTTTAAAAGTTACAACATAGTTTATATTGCACCTCATATAACATAATTTATATCAACTCCTACACATGTTTTAAGAATACTCACAACTCTCCTTGCTGACTCCTTATCAAGTGGCCTGCCATCTTTACGCTTTTTATGAGTTTCTATATATATCTTTGCCCTTGTTGGCTTGACCCCATCCTTGGTCTAACACTTACAATAAATATTAATTATGAACTTAAAAATTTTTCTAACAAGAATGGATTTTTGCATATTTCAAACCCAATCCCTCAATTAACTTTTTTGTCTCATTCAAAGAATGCGGCAACTTTTCACTCTCAGGTAAGGCATCCTTCAATAGCTCAAGCAAAGCATTAAATGAATCATTACTCCACCCAAACAAGCATTTCACATGGTAAAGATGTAACAAAAATGAAAGTTTACTAAATTTCTTGCATCCCAAGTACAGTTCTTCATTTGCATCTTTCATTAACTGTTTAAACTTATTGAATTCTATATAAGCCTGATTCCTCTTTATGTTTGGCTCCACTCCATCACTTTCACCAATTTGAACATCCATGGGTTGAGTAAAGCCTTCAAAAGCATCATGAATCATTCCTACCACATCATCACCTTCAAAAGCTTCTTGTCCTTTATTACTTTGTCGAATTGGATTTGACATGTTCATTGACTCTCCATGACAAAACCAAGTATCATATGATGGAATGATACCGTGAACTACAAGATAATCATATGCTTGTGTCCTATTTACATCATAGTGTAGAACACACTCTTTGCAAGGACAAAGAATTGTTTCCCCATCATCTTTGTTGCTAAAGGCATAGTCAAGAAAATTTTTAACGCCATCCAAATATTCCTTGCTAACTCTATCATATGTCATCCATTCTCTACCGCTGTTATTTTCCATAACCAATGACTAGAAGAAAAACAGAAAAATAAATCAGTTCTAGAAGAGAAATAGGGTTATAATCCAAATACATATGCAAAAAAATAAAAGAAAGAAAAAAAAGAAAAAGAAAAATGGATGTACCACAAATAGCTTACTCTTTTCCCTTTTCTTACATTATTGATAAATGTTAATTTGTTGTTTAAGATTTTCAAAGCCGATCATCTGATCACAAATGGCAATGTGTAATTATAATAATTTTTAAGGGCCCTCTGATTCTTGGCAGATGGTTGACTCATGTCAGTTATCTTTGTGTAGTATTGCTCTAAATATAGTCAATCAAATTACTAATATATTAATGCCATTTTATTTTGCACCAATTATTTGTACAATATAACATTATTAATTAAAGACAAAATATCATTTATTATTCCAATCTTTTGACAAAAACCAAAAAAAACTCACCCACTCACCAAAACCAAAAGCTAAACCAGGTACCAGCTCTCATGGCTCTTAGTTGGCACCAGCTCGACCTCCTTCCCTCACCTTCACAAACAAATTCACGCGTCCAAACATCCCCAACTCTCTCTCCCTCCCCAAGTATTTTCCTCTTTTCATAAAATCACACGCCTCCCATTCCTCTACTATAAATACATCTCTAAACCTTTACTCGGCTCGCCACCTTCAAAGAATCTCCCTCTTCTCTTTCTCTCTGTCTCTGTCCCAAATGGCGGTCTTTGGAAATGGTTTTCCGTATTTTTGCTTCTTGTGCTAATCTGGAGCTCTTGGATGGTTGCCTCTGCTGGAAACTTCTACCAAGACTTTGACATAACGTGGGGTGATCAAAGGGCCAAGGTATTCAGGGGAGGCCAGCTTCTGTCTCTGTCTCTAGACAAGACCTCTGGCTCAGGCTTCAGGTCCAAGAGAGAGTATTTGTTTGGAATGATTGATATGCAAGAAACGTGGCTAGAAATATGTTCATTTTTTATTACTATTTTTAATAAAAAAATTATTATTTTAATTGTCAAATAGGAATTTAGCTCTGGGAGAGTCTCTGGTTTCTCTAAAACCTGGTTCACTGCTTTGAAAGTCAGGGGCAAACCCAGAGCATATTCTCTCATGGTAAACTCTCACTCCATTACCTAACCCTCCCTTTGGTAAGATTCACGCTATATCTCTTTCTCTAATGAATCTTTAATCTCTCTAAAGCACTCTGCAAGCAATCGAACTCTTCTTCCCTATATTTCTCTCAAATTCTCTGTTTTTATTTCTTTCTTCGCAGTTTCAAATTCTTGAAAAGTAACAATTTCCGTATTACAAATATTGAAAAAAAAAAGATTGAAGAAGACAATAGATGCCACAAATCCATATCACTCTGTATTATAGGCAAACAGAGCAAACCTATCAGCTAGTCTTGGATGCAGACAATCAAATTCAGGAGACAATGTAGTTAACTATACATCTGGTTCTGGTGTGGGAATTAAACCTAGACTCGCATGTGATACAGATACATATACACACAGAGACATTGATAAGCTCATTAAAACCTAGATGCATCAAAAACAATACAAGTTGAAAACAAATAAGCGGCACCAGATGTATAACATATTTGCAGATTATGTGCCGGCGTGTGTGTTTACTGGTGATTTTGAAAAAAGATTTCAAATGTTTATCGGTGATTCTGAAAAGAGGTTTCGAATGTTTACCGGTGTGTATGTCTGTCGTGAGAGATGAAGAAGATTGAGAGCAGAGACACGCAAGCCAAGGAAGTCAAAAGTGTCTGTAGTCACACAAATTTGCACAGGGAGGACCTCTAAGGCTATCTGATTCACACAACAAACACAGTAGCAAAGCTAGGGCTTCGTATCATGGAGAGTCGGTTGAAAGGCAAAGAGATCTCCAATCCTCGACTTTTGGGCAAAAGGCCCACCTCACACTTGCACAAGACCGCGATAGCCTAGTGGGCTTCACGGTGATACATTGTAAGCACATGGCTTTTAATGGCAACTGTGTATAATTGCTGAAAAATAAAATAAAATAAAATTAATTATATAATTGCTAGTAAAAAATATTATTTTATATAAATTAATAGTAATTATTTAATTACTTTTAATTAATTGCTATTAAAAATGTTTTTTTGTTGTAGTGTGTAAAGGTTGTAATTTTGTTTAGTAACGTATATTTTATCCAACTCTACTCTTAACAAAACAAATCCAAATTATATGATATCTTGTTTTAGATTGATTTCTAAATATAATATCATGAACTATATCAAACTCTTGAAATTTATTATTGAAAATTTTGAATTTATATATTTTGGATTAGTAGTAATTTAAACTCATCAATTTATTAAAGTCAGTAACTCTCTTTACAAATGTTACTAAAGCAAACAATTATTGGATTTATTTTATTTCTACTATGCTTAGATACGAACACAAAACTGTGATTGGATAAAAACATCAACTATTTAAATAAAAGATATTGCAATATCCTATCATACTTCAGTTTCTGAGTATGACATCATGTAATAAGGCTCTTGAAATTATTATTGAGTAACTTGCATTTAAAACCACCAGACACCAAAAACTTTAGCCCCTATTCCATCTGCAAAACCTAGCTTTAGGAAAAATTCCGATGGCATTATTAAGATTGTTTTTGACAAAAAAGACAGATGCCCCTATACCATCTTATTTCTCTAACCAGTATGGGATTTTCCCACCCTCAGAAATTCGAGGATTTACCTCTACAAGTACCCTCATTTTTGCTAACCTAGATCCATATCCTGCCACTCCAAGATCCTTGTTGGATCCTGGCCAAAACTACCATTGTTTCTCTTGCCAGACATCAATACATTCGTATAATCTTGTTTGCCACCTCCTTCTTGGCCAAGACCCAAAAGGTTTTTGTTTCATATGCCAGATGCACTAGGATGCCAAACACCCGTCTATCCATAATCCTTTTGATTTAGACTGCCAATGTCAAGGATGTGTCCCTAACCCCATTGGAGAACCCTGAAAGACCCTAGTGAAAACTTTTTCATCCCTTCTCCAAAATCCTCTCCCAGATGCTCTCCCAAATTCCTAGAAATAGACTCCTTTGATGATGATGATCCTACTCCCTTGATTCACAGATCCAGACACAAAAAGCATAAAATTGACCACTTCTTCTCCAAATATGAAAAGGGTGACAGTTTTTATGCCCCTCTTGGTGAGCCCTTTGGAAAATACGACTTTATTGTCAGATATGCTAGTCCTCCTCCTACAAAATATGTACCCATTCCTCCTTCTAGATGGTATATAGATGATGATGGATATGTATCTGATGCTTCTTCCAAAATCTTAGCCCAACTGCCTGTTCAGCAACACCACCAAACAAAAAGGCAATATCTTCAATAGTAGAGATAGAAATGTAGTCCTATAACTGCTACTCACCAGCCTTCTATTCCCACTCCTACCATTACCATGGTTTAAAATAGTTTGGACCACTTAGTCTTTTCCTATGACAAAGATTTTCCTCCTTTGGAGCCTTATGAGCATGCCTAGACTAGAACCTCCTATGCCTAGAAAGTCAAAAATCCTTCTACCATTCATCTAGATGGTATTCAAAAAAGTAGCCTCTCCTCTAGAAAAGGTACTCAACTGCATTATGATAACGCAATTGTTCAAAATAGAATTTTTTCAAGAATTGATAGAAGGACATCCAGAATTGAAGAATCCATTGAAAGGCTTTCCCAACAACTCACTCCCTTTGAAAAATGCCAAGCATGTATTGATGAGCTACATTAGCAGATTCTCTCAAAGATAGGCACTAGTCAGAATTTTCAACACCTAAAACAAGAGATAAGCAGATTAAAAGAAAAAATCCCTTATCTCCAAAAGCCAAAAAGCTCACATTCACAGACTTAGTCACAACCCTTATCTAAGCCTCCTTGTTATGCTCATGCCAAGAGCACTTTTCATAGTATCACTACAAAAAATCAGGTTAATAACGGTGGTTAAATTATGGCAGTTAAGGTTAACTGTCATAATTTTTGTATATTACGGTGATTTTTGCGGCGGTTAGTCTAGTTGCCATTTTATACATATTAAAAATGGCAGTTCTATATTAATACGGTGGTTAAACCGCCATTTTTTACTTAGATTTTTTTTTTTATAAAAGAATTGGGGAAGGAACTGCCCAAGCTTGCCATTTTTTACTTAAATTTTTTAAAAGAAATTTGGGAGAGGGGGGATAGGGAACAACCCAAGCCTTAGCCCCACTCATTCAGTCGCCATCTCCCAAAAAAAGGGTTTCAAGTTGACCTTCTTCACCATTGGCTTGCCATCTCCCGGCCCCTTCGCTTTCCGACATTGAAACTCCCCTACCCCCTTGTTCCCCTTCCTCCTCCCTGTGGGACTGGTCTGACTTCCTCGACTTCAACCTCGACAATCAACTTAACATCTCCTTCCCCTCCTATTATGCTCCGGGCATCGAGGCCTCAAAGATATATTGACGGAGAAGAAAAAATGGAGAAGGTGTCTTGGCACACTCCTTCAACATTGCGTAGAGCAGCTTCAACGCGACGAGGTGATTTGAGTTCAACTCAGAGTCGAGGGACTTCACCGACTCATTCGGACTTCACAATTTCCTAGTTAATCACAAGACCAATGATCTGTAGGTGTTCTCATTCGTGGAGCTGAAATTGCCAACGAAAGGGTTCAACAGGGCGTGATTATTGGGGAAGGAGGATTTGGTTGGGTTTATAGAGGTGTTATTAGAGTCTCAGATGATCCTAAGATGAATGTCACTGTCAAACAGCTCAATCATGATGGTTTCCAGGCATGCCTTTTCTTATTCTATTTTACTGCACTAATGCATGCGGGTAAATGCATCGAACATGCCTAAATCAAATGGATTAGTCCATTTGTATGCCACTTTATTTCATAATATATATGGACCTCTTCCTTTAGCTTCATACGCTTTTACAGGAAATTGGTTCTTTGAATTTAAAATCATGCAATTTGTTAATGATCTCAATGTAATAAATGTAGCTTTTAACTTCACAAGGATAGAACCAAGTATAGTGAGATTAAACATTAAATGAAGCACTTTTTCTTTTACATATTTGGGTGTTGCAGGTGGGTGCAGAGTTGATGCTTTTGGGGTTCATTTCGCTGCTACTCACTATGTTTCAAGGTAGTATTGTGAAGATAAAGGATACCCTTTATCCTAATTATGGCGACATGTTCTGAGGACTTTTTTTTTTCTCGATAATGTTTGTGTGCAACATCTAGAAACTGATTACTCTGTCATGTGCACATGTTGAAATTATATGTTGTTTTTCCTTTATATCAATCTGACTTCATAATCCTTTGTTCAAAAAGCTTGTTTCATTGATGTTTTGCTGCACCAAGTAAACTCTCAATTCAGCACATTGAGCATAATTAGAAGCTAAGATATCTTTTATTACTAATTATGCAAGGATGTTTTAGTAGTAAATTATTCGTCTTTACTATTTGTATTTGTTTGTCAATTTGGATATGTGTGAGTCATTGGATTCTGAAAGCTTGGTTCCACGATATTCTGCAGTGACAAGGCTTTTACTCTTTCCTTCTTATTTTATAGAATGAAATTATGGTGGAAATGCTTAGTGGAGGACAATGGGCCACAAACGCTTATTGGTGTTGAGATGACCGTTTCAAACATCATGCTGACACTGCACTCGTTGGATACTATTTGGATACTATTTATTATTGGGCTATTTTTATTATATAATTATATGATATTCGTCTTAATTCTAGTTTAAAAGTGAGGCTGCCTAATTTTTGGTTTAGAGCTCTGATTTTGTATCGAAGACCATCGATGTAGCTGCTAAAGGACTTATTGTAGTTGCCACACCTGGAGAAGGTCTGCCATTATACTGTTTACTTACTTTTGTCCTTTTCTATTATACGATGTTCTGGATTATTGATCTCACTATTTAGATTGTTTAGGATAGTTTTTTGTTTCAGAAAGGCAAAAGAGCAAGGAGCTCACTGCTGAAATTTCCTTTCTAGCTAATTTCTATTTTGTCCTTTTTTGCTGGCTGGTAGTTGACCAGGTACAACTCGATCGTGCCAAAAAATTGACAAAGTCATCCATTCTTATGAAACTTGAATCCAAAGTAAGCAACTTCTTAGCCATGTGATATGAACTTGCTATTTTTCTACTTCGTTTTTTTCCCCCTGTATGAGGCATCTTTCAACTACCTAATGGACTTACAGTGGATGCGATGGTGCAGGCAATTGCGTCAGAAGATATTGGTAGACAAAATGTGACATATGAAGAGAGGTAATGTTCAAAGCAATGCTTCTAATTCTTTGCACCCCTATAATGGTCAAATATTTGTAGCCTTGGTCCTACATTTGATAGGTTCTTTTATGTGATTTAGGATGCTTAGTTTGTTTTTGAGCATATGTAATTCAAAATTGTAACTAAATAGAGTTTGAGATCACATGTTAAATAGTATTTCAGTGCTTAAAAATACTAGAGAAACATTGTAATAACTCAAAAGCCCTTGCCTCTAACAAATCGATGGGCACAATCCACTATTTCAAAATGCTTAAGTAAGTCTTATAATTTACTCAAATGCTTGCAGAGGGTTCTCAATTGTTTGCTCCTTGTTTTTTGTTTATCCAAATCTTACTAAAGCTTTGTAAAGTTCCAGCTTATTCTGACATTCTTTTAGGATTGATTTATTGTTGAGATGTTGGTTGCAAGGGAAAGTGTCTGTCTTTCATGCTTATCTGCACATCTTACACTTCTAGATTTATGTTGAATATTTTGAAGAAAAGGGAAAGGAGGAAAACATCAAACCTTAAAATGTTCTATATCTATTTAATAAAAGTTTTTGCAAATTTGTTTCTTAGGAAATCTGTGGAGTATTTCTTAAAGTCTCTAGAAGCAGTTGCATTAAAGGATATCACTTCTATTACTCAAATCTTTGTGAACTATCGATAATAATATTTTTGCAAGGTATATTTTGGTTAATTTTTTCTTTTTTTCCAAAGATAAATATTGTTATTTTTCTATATCTTTTCCTTCAGATACTACAGGTTTAGATTCAGCAACTCCAGGACTAAATATAAAAAGTGCATTAGTTTTTAAATTTATCCCTATATGAGATAAGGAAGTCAAATAGGAACAAAATGATGTTAATACTGTTTGCTTTGTGTAGAGGATCTTGTAAATTTTGGCAGACTATATGTGAGTTAAGTTAGGAAGCTGTGTACAAATAGTTTACAAAAGTTGGGCAAGCAAATTGTATATACATTTTATTGTTGTAAATATGTCATTGTTTATATATAAAATTCTTTGTTCAACATTGTACATTGGCAATGCCTCTTTGTTGAGCACATCATTTTCTCTTTTTTTTTTTTAATTTTTCTTGCATGATAAGAGACTATTAATAATAAAATAGATAAAATAAAAAATAGCAATTGAAAAAAAGAAAAAAGTGGTTTAGAAAATGGCAAAAAATTATGGTTCAAAAAATAGCAAGGTAAAAGAGTTAAAAAAAAGTTGTAATTTATCTTAAAACAGTAAATAATCACTATAATTTACAGTTAAAATTGTCGAGATTTATACAAAAAATTGTTGTAATTTAAAGAACTTTTTTTTAATTTACAAAAAACCTCCATAATTTACACTTAAAATCGCTGTAATTAAACTCAAAATCGCCATAATTTACAAAGAAAAATTAACTGTAAAAAAGGCAGTTAAAAACCACCGTAATTTACCAGTTGTAAATTACGGCAATTTGAACTGCCGTAAATAACATTATGGTGGTTCAACCGCTGTTAATTACGGTGGTTTCAACTGCTATAATTTAACCACTGTAAATTACACGTCGTAAATTACAGCGTTCAACCACCGTAATCTAACTACCGTAAATTACTCGCTGTAAATTATGGCAGTTCAACTGTTGTAATTTAACTGTCACAAATTACGACAGTTTGAATTTTTGTACATTACCCGCCGTAAATTACAGCGGCTCAACCGCTGTAATTTAACCACCATAATTTACCATTGTAAATTACAGCAGTTGACCTTTAACTACCGTATTATACCTAACGACAGGCATGATTTTGGCGGCTTCTAAAATTGCCGTACACGTAAAAAGTGGCAGTTAAAAATTGTCATATTTTACAAAAAATAACTGCCATAATTTACATTTTTTTGTGGTGTATGTCCCTGGAATGGTCACTAAACGACAACTTACTTCCTTTAGAAAGGTATTCGGTGACTCTAGAACTTTGTTACAGCCCATGTGTATACAACCCTCCTCTTCCAAACCTCCTAAATAGAAACTTCCTAGAGCCCCAAAAATCCTTTTCATCCTCCTCTCAAGCCCCCTTGAAACCTACTATTTTTGCCAAAAAGCTCGGAAAACAACCTTGTCCTCCCCAATACATGACCAATCCCATTTTCATGAATGATCTATAGCCAGGCCCTCCAGATTACCCTAGAGATCAGTCCAGCCACCAAGGCTCAAACCTAGAATTACTTCCAAAAGGAGTTCCTAATTCTTCGTCCCCATCTAAATCTCCTCTAAGCTAGAAAACCCCCAAAGACACCATACATATCGAATATTTACTCTACCTCAAGTCCAAAATACCCCAAAGCCACTGTTCTCTCTTGATGATTCTCCCACTTCCTAGTGGAGAATAAAAATCTAGGAAATGAGTTCATGGTGTGTTTCAGAACTCCAAAGGCCAAGTGCTACTGTTGCCATAATCATAGCCCAATTTGTTGCCAGATTAACTAGAATGCTTAAAGATTGGTGGGATTCCCGCACAGAATACTGCCAGCAAGAATTTTTAACTGCCCCCACAGTGGATACTCTCATTGCAGCCATTTATCTCAAATTCCTTGGAGTTCCAAACCATCTTACTGAGCTTGCCAAATGAGAAATTTTTCAGCTTAAGTGTTGCTCCTACAAGCCAAAGGACCTTGAACTTCATTATCAGAACTTTGTGAAAAGGTACTATTCTCTCAAAGGCACTTTTGATGTTAACCTCAGACAAGTTTACCTTGCCTCTGTCCCATAACCTTTGATGCAAGAAACCCTCAAAACCCTCCATCTCCAGAATAAAACCATTGCAGACCTTTCCCTCAGAGATCTTCACCAAAACCTTTTAAAAGCCCTTCAATCTCTTTGTACACAACACAAATTCCAAAAATAGATTTCCCAGCTTGCTACAAAAATTGCCTAGTTTTGTGTCAACCTAACTCTCCAGATCAAGTGTAAAGGTGATAAATCTTGCACTTGTAGCAAAAAGAAAAGTCATCACAAAAGGAGATTCCGAACTAGAAATTTCAAAACAAAAATGCCCTCTTCGCAAGAGATTCAAAATGAAATGTTCAAGAAAAAGGCTTCTCAAATCCGAGCAAAGAATTGTTTTGTGTGCAAAATGCCCAATCATTTTGCTTGACAATGCCCACAAAAGAAAAAAAGTGTAGAAAATGATTCAACAAGTCAATCAAATTCTTCTATTTAATGAATATGAAGACCTTGAAAATCTTTTTTTTAGAAATTGAAGAAAACTCGGCTAACGCTTTTTTAGCCCTTCCTTACTTCGAAACAGATCACAATTTTTCCTCTAGTACAGAATCCTTAGATGAAATAGATATTTCTATGTATCCTATCCTCTCCCTCCAACCAACTCCCACTACACCACACTTGAAACTCCTTCTTTTCCCAGACATATACTCCAAACCCATCTTAGCTATTAGATTATTTGATACTGGTGCCATCTCCTCCATCATAAACCCCTCACTCCTTCCATCCATTTATTGGAAACCCCATCAAGCCAAATTATCAACCATAAATGGAAAACTCTTCACTGTCAACCAAAACAGTATACCTATTTACCTACAATTTTTCCCAGGCCTCAAAATCAAACACAAATTTCTAGGATCTTCCCTTCCTAGAAAAGATCTTATAATTGGGTATGATATCATCAAACTACTATGGGAAAAATGGGTAAAAACCAAACCCCAAGGTATCCAATTCAAATATTTCTCCTTTCCATTCATTGGTCATTCCCAGATCCATTTGGTTCAACCCATTTCTGAGATCCACCAACTCATTGTCAAAAACTATTGCACCAACGGCCACACTGAATTTCTCTAGAAATGTGATCACACTCTTTGGAAAAATGAAAATTTCTTTGTCAGACTCCCTTTCAAACACAGTGAAGACATTAATCCAACAAAAGCCTCCCATGTTGGAATGAGCTCGGAACACTAAGCCCTTACTGAAACATAACTTCTTGAGCTCGAACAGTAAAACCTCATTAAGCCAACACAATCCCCATGGGCGTGTGCAGCCTTCTATGTCAATAAAAGAAGTGAACAAAACAGAGGAAAACTCAGATTGGTAATTAATTATCAGCCTCTTAGTCACTTCTTGCAAAACTGCAAGTCCCCTTTTCCACAAAGATTAGTCTTATTTTCCAGATTAAGCCAAGCCAAGGAATTCTCAAAGTTTGACCTAAAAGCAGGATTTTGTCAACTTGGTATTCACCCAGAAGACTGTTTCAAAATAGCATTCTGTATTCCTGGTCATCACTATTGGTGGACAGTTATACATTTTGGTCTCAGTACTACCCCTTTGCTATTCCAAAAGGCGATGTAGCAGATTTTTAGCCAATTTCTTCCTAGGCTCTTATCTACACTGATGACATTGTCTTACTCTCTAAAGATGAAAACTATCATTGTAGACTACTTTAGCAGTTCTATCATCTTTGCCTTCATTATGGTATTATACTCTCAGAGAAGAAAATGTCAAAAATGTCTTGTAGATCAATTTCCTTGGAATGGAAATCTCAAACTATTCATATCAGTTGTAGTCGCACATAGCCACAAAACTATTTAAGTTCCTTAAAGAAAATCTCATGAAGCTTGGAACTCAACAGTTTCTTGGTATTCTCAACTATGTTGCGGATTTCATTAAAGATCTCACTAAATTGTCAGACCTCTCTATTTAATGCTAAGAAAAGATCCACCTCCATGGTCTTCCTAGAAGACCAATTCTGTTCGCAAAATCAAAGCTCTTCCCTCTCATTACCACAATTACAGATCCCTTCTGATGGTATTCGAGTTTTACAAATTGTTGCATGTGATGAATATTAGGGTGCTATTCTCATTGAAAGAAAATATGGAAAACCCAAAATCTGTGGATACAAAAGTGAAAGATTCAAAAATTTAGAAATCCATTGCCACTCCACATTCAAAGAAATCATAGCTATCAAACGAGGAATTGAAAAGTTCCAGTTTTATCTTATTGGACATAGATTCATCATCCAGATAGATATGAAAAGCTTCCCCGGCATGTTAAACTTCAAAGCCAAATAGATCCCTCGACCTTAGTTGCTTAGATTGAAAGAATGGTTTCTCAATTTAACTTTCAAGTTGAACATATCCCAAGTCAACAAAACACCCTTGTTGATTTCTTATCCAAACCAAAACTCCTTAAGCCTAAACCTCCTGAACCTATCAGTCCTGAAATCCTTGTCATTGCCATTGTTAATCCAACCTGTGTCCATCCTCTTGAATGGAACCAAGTTATTTGTAGTCCTCAGAAAAAAGAACTTCTCAAAGAAAAAAATGTTATTTTATCAATCCCAAACTTGGCAAAAGGAAGGTATTTGTCTTTATGGCATTCCACTCCACCTAGACTATCCTTTCTACACCCTGTTCCAATGGCTCCCCCAAAAGCCACTTCCCCAGAAATATTTTTCCTTCTTTATTACCTCCTGGAACAATATTCATTTGGTATCCATTTCCTATCCAGTGTCTTCTCTTATGGTTAACATGTCCTTATCCTGATGATTCTCCATTAGCCCTATTCTTAACCCAGTTTCACATAGTCACTCAATAGATTAAGATTCTTGAGTCCCTTCTCCCTAAAAGAGTCGTTAAAAATCCTTCCTATGTCATTATAGTTTTTAAAAGAACCAATTTTACCACTTGTGGCCAACCCCATCAAGTTCATGATTTTCATGTTTATTATATTCTTCCTTATAGTTTGTCACAAGAATGAGAAGTTCATCTTACAGAGTTACGTGAATATCAAAGAAAAATCTCAGAGCTCAACCCTATCATTCTAAGCAGATTTGGACAACCATCCAAGATGATGTTTTGTGAGAATCTTTCTCCTTTGACTACCAGCTCATAATCACCAAAGATTTGCAAATTTATGCAGAAAATAAAAGAAAAAGAGACTCGGCCCAGCGGTCCTCCTTAGTAGCCCAACAGCCTATAACCTAGAACAATAATCCAGACTATTCTCAATTCTCTCAAGATCCATGTGCACAATATTGGGAAATAGGAACTTGCCTAGTAGATTTCGTCAGCTCGCCTCAGCCATGGTGGAAAGAAATGGGTCTCCCTCATGACCCCTATGACTCTAACAAACCCGCTCCAGAGTGCAACATTCCATCGAGTGATTTGGATTAGCAACCGTCCAGCTATTCAACAAGATGTCCATCTTTGCCGAAAGTTTGTCTATCTTGACGTGTGAGTCAAAAGTAGTCGTTACGTCCTGCTTTTACTTTTGTCAAGTCGATTGTCGGTTGTAATAAGTGGTGTCTACCTTTGTCAAAAGGCTTGCATTGTGTCTTCTCTTTCGTGTGTCTTGTAGCAAGAAAAGCATTTTTCCCTTAGGTTAATTTTATTTTTCACTTTCGGGAAAGTAGATTCCCTAGTCTCATGCAATGTTGCTTCTGTCCTATGTCTGTTTCCTCTTTCCTTAGTCCACATAAGGAGAGCGTTTCTTAGTTGTAAAAATGGAAGGCAATTCTAGCCATTAATAATAAACCAGTGTGTTTCTCTTAACCATGTCTTTCTAAGCCTCTTATCTCAGGTAGCTCTAGTTCTAAGGGTAGGTTAAGTCTGAATCTTGGCAAATAATATGGTTGTATGCTCTGCAGTTGCCTAATCGTAAGGATCTTCTGCATCAAAAAGCCTGTGTTGCAGACCTCTAGATATCTTTGTGGGTGAAAGGGTTGGAGTAAACTGGTCCAAAAAGTCGAGCTCCGTCGGAAAGAGGCCGTGAGAAGAGTGTTAAGGCCATGAAAATGGCAGAGGTACGCTGTTCTGGAAGATGACTCATCTTTCCCCTACCTTAACAAAATTCTTAGCTAATAACTCTCAAAACATTACATTTTATATCATATGTTAAACTTATCAAGAGTTAATCACATGATTTTTAAATCTACCAAATAAATTTGCTAATTGATTTAAAGGAATAGACGCCCTGTTTCTCTTTTAATTTATTATTTTTAGTGATTAATATTAGAGGCTTGATCGACTTTTGCTCACACACTCTGTGTTTTGTATAAAAGATAAATTATTCAGGATAAATTGTTAATTGAAATAAGAATAACATCAATTTAAAATAAAAATTTGGAAGATATCACATTCTTGTAATGTAATTTCCGTATATTTAGAAAACAAGAAAGAAAAAATGGATATGAGAATTAACGACACTATTTCTCTAATCATATAATTTATTAATTTCTTTGTTTGTTTAATTTACATTTTTTATTTACTTAACTAATACAAACATCATGTTACATCATTTAATTATGGCATGATTTATTTATTTGATAAGAAAAACATTTTTATTCACTTAGTACCATATGTCATTTTAATGGAAAGCGTGATCTTTCACACGCAAAATTTTAAGGTACAACTTAATTTTTATTATATAGTATAAATCATGTGCTGGATATATTTTTATGTGTATTTTTTTTATTAAATGACATTATTAACCCTACCATTAGCAAGTCTAGCAAAACAAGCATTCCCTTGGAAGCCATCCTGTTCCCTTTGTCTCAGTAATATTCACAATGTAACCCATAGTTACTCTAGCGAATGTCCAAGTCAATCCAAAATAAATTAAAATTCTCTCTCTAACCTTCTATGGGCAATGGTTGATATGATAAGTTTGAATGACCCAAGAAGTAGAGAGATGATCTAATTATATATCTAATTATATATTCATAAGGTCAAGTATTCTACCTATCATAACATTTTTAAGTTTAGTCGACATTGTAATTGCTCAACACTAGTATGACAGAGCGTATGGCTCAAGTGGAGAGATAACTAAGTGCAATTGGATAGCATCTTGTATTTCAACTTGTTTCCTTGCAGAAACAAATTATATATAATTAACATTAACTCATTAAGAAAATTCTAAGATTATGCCACTTAAGAAAAATTAAATGTAACTTTTCCACTGTCTAATTAAGTTTCCAAGCATCAAATTTGAAAACGAAAACCAGATTTATTACATTTCTCACCCAAATACATCACAAATTGTACTCTCTTTTCATTCTGGTGCAAATAGGGGCTTCCTTTTTCTACGTTTCAGATTATCTTTTACTACGCATGAGCGCGACCCATATTGACAAAATTTCCACTTCCTTGTTATGAGAATGCACCGTTGACGTGTGACCTTGACTTCCAAGTCCCAAACGGTGCAAGTAGTCTACACTCCTAGACGTAGACGAGTCAACAAAGCAACACCAAACCGATGCCAAGTCTTTCCTCTTCCTCGGCCACTTCCATTCGTAATTGTCAGATTTGAAAGGGTCAAATTGATCAAGCCACTGACTTAAAGTTTTTCGATTTAATTAGTTGTTCACTTGTTTCAATTAATGTTATATTTATCATTGGAAGTAATGTTTAAAATAAAAGTAAAAGTGATTTAAATGTGAATGGTTTCCTTACTTAATTTCATACTATATATTTATTTAATTTTAATATATATATTTATTTGTTAATCAAAACATTAATATGTGCATAATTAGTTACTTGACCATCTTGATAAAAACCCTACATTGATTCTAAGATCACCAACATTGCATTTTTGTGCATACAATAGTTTGAGTTTGTTCATTATGAGAAATTGGGTCATTACCAATACAAGAAAATGGCCAGTAATGACTTGATTTATGTTGATAATGAGAATTATCGACACAAAAACTAACATAGATATTTAAGTCAAAAAAAATTCTTCAACGACAACAATTACTGGTGTAAAAAATAAATGCATCATGTCACGCCCTACCCCTAATAACCCAGTAAGACATGACAGCCGAGCAGTAGCTGACATACCACTATATCCCTAACACAGTTGTACATCAGCCACTGTAACCCTACTCTAATCCTTTTCTACCAAATTAATTTATCAATTTATCTGGCCTACTTTTTATAACTATCTAAAATAATCTACGGGTTCACCTTAAACTAATTTAGCTGTGCTAACCCAACCTCCACTACATATGATGCAATACTATTGTCTAAGCTAATTCCTGCATAGGAAAATTGGGGAATGAGACATTTGTCTCAGTGAATGGCACGCTATATAATCTTAGTGAAAACAGTCAATTTTTATCACACCATAACCAAACATACCTTTTTCATAAAATTTCGACATAATAAATATAAGATATAAATTCTGCTCAATGAAATCAAGTCTATGTAACCACAGATGCTGGGATAAACCAATATGGCTGAAAATACTAAAAGTCTAGAAATCCATAAGAAAGCTCAGGTCAGACAAATCACATCTATATCAGAAAATCATATATATGAAAATTTGGAAATCGTATATGTATCTGGAAATCATATATGCATAATCATCATCAAATTAGGGTATCGGTTCATGTAACTTGAAGAAAATAGAGAAATGTAAAAAATCTGAAATCACAAGAATGGTGGTGCATATATCATGTGCATGGTCTGATCTGTGTGCACAATAGATAATGGTGCATCTGAGAACAGTCAAATCATAAAAACATGAAATTCGTAAAACATGTCAGATGCTACTACACTGTATAATCTATACTGAGAGCTGTTGCCATTCCCTCAGCTAGACTGACACAGTCTGTAGCATCTGTAATACTCTAGAATCCTCTGTGAGATTCAAATACTATGCTCTATCATATACTATGTCATACACTGTGATGCATGTAGAACTATCACTTGCCCCAGGTGGTTTGCTCGACATTTAACTCTAGTGCCGAAGCACAAGACATCAGAAAAATCATGAATATCATCAAATCTATCATATGACTGAAATTAAAACATAGTTTATGTGTTTCCTGTTTTATATATCAACATAGGCATCTTTTGGAAAATAGGTTTTTAATTTTCATGGAAATATTAAATCGAACACATAACAGAAATCAAAAGATAGCTGACTGTTTCCTTTTTGAATATTAACATACAGATGGTTCATCAAATACAATTATTATTGATTTCTATTTTATTTTAAAAAAAAACATATTTTGAAAACTAACTAAGATTAGAAAGATGCTACTCACCTTGTGAGTACTTTTCTAAGGTTTTACTGGACTTAATTGATCAAGGTTGTGCTCGTGTCCTCTGTCCACTCCTAAGCGAAATGAATGTGCACTTGTGAATACTATGCCATGAATACATGCTCTGAAAGAACCTAAAATTCCTTAAATTTTAACGTGAAGTTGGGTTTAAGTTTAAACCTCATAACTTTCATATATATATATATATATATATATTAGTTTTAATCTAATTTTATATTCTTTAGTTTGTTAGATGTAACCTCTTGCCTCACTGTTCTATTAATCCATGGTTGAGTTGGGTTTTTTTTCTTTTTTTTTTTTAACTTCTTTTAGACTTAGTAATATACTCCTAACATGTTGAAATTTGTAATTAAGTTTCTTAATTATCTCCATTTAATTGTATTATAGTAATATTTTTATTTATTTCTTTATTCACCTTGGTTCTCTTTAGGCTCTACTTCTAATTCCCTCCCTTAATTACTCACTTAAACTTAATTTGAAGTTAGTGATGAGCTTTCTTAATTGTCTCTTAGAGATTTAAGAGCCATTCTGCAACTTTCGTAAGTTTCCTAATTTTCAATACTCATGTGTATTCATACATGTATAAATGATTAAATATTAACCTTAACATGCATCTAAATTTCCATTTTTCCCTAGTCCTCTGCCTTTCAATTGATCTCTCTCTCTCTCTCTCTCGTTTATTTTTATTTTTATTTTTTTTTTTGCTCCTCTTAGGTTTGATAACCCCTCCAAACTCTTTCCCATAAATCAGATTTTTTTTTCACTTTTCCAAAGTTCAATTTTTCTAACACTTTGATTTACCTAAAAATCTTTCTTAAATATACCCCTTATTTGCAATATTACACTGAACTCATATCCCCTTTGGGTCCCACCCTTTGATTCATGACATTTTAAAGCTTTAAGTGGTTCGGCTAAGACAAATATCTGCCCCTTAACCCCAATTTCTTTTGGGTATTTAGTTATGTAAGCCTCTAGCTTCAATTTAAGTCTTTTCTTAAACAAATTCCCCTCTTAATTAACCAATTTAAGGCCCGGTCTCCCCCCTGTTTGCAGTACCTAATTAAGCCTAAAGTCTGTTAATTAAGTCACTTAGTTGTACAAAGCTCAAAACTGGATCATAAGGACACATGAACTTACATTAGTTCCTCCTTAAGGTAATAATTCATTAAAATTTCCAGCTGAGATTTCATTTCAGTTTTCCCGTCCTCTGTTCAGCAATCTCTTAATTTAAAGTTCATCCATTTAGCCTTTTAAATTACATAGGCTTTGGGGCTAATTCAAAAGATCACACGAGCATGCATAATCCTTCACAAAACTTAACTAAAATTGTTAACAAAGCTGGGTTTAGATTCGGTTGCCCCTTCTTCCGTGTTTTCTCCTTCTAATCGGATGCAAAAACCCCTCTACTAATCCACAAGATCATATATAAATTGAAGCTATTCACAAACGCATGTAATTTAATAAAAAATTTAATAATAAATCAACTAAAGCTCATTGAATCTCACATACCTCGGTCCGATTCTCCCTTTCCTTTCTATTTCCTTTTCTTCCTCTTTTTCCTTTCCCTATTTTTTTTTCCTCCTTTCCTGCTTGAACTAGATTGTTCCAGAGGCTCTGTAATGTATATATCCAATTCCTTATGTCGGCAGCAAAAGGAACGCCTCATGGCCCTTAGTAAAATTACCCTTTTACCCCCTTTATAATTTTTTTGATTCCTTCCATATCTCATACGCCCAAAATTACCATTTGAACTCTAGAAAATTTAGAAAATTTCCTCTTGTCCTCTCAATTAAGAACCTAATTTAAAGACTAATTTAGATTTTAATTCTCTCTAAATTATATTAATCATTCCCACCATTTCAAATTTTCAAATCAAGATTTTTCTCTTAGTTAATTTTTTTTCTCCGTTTCTAACTTTTATATTATTCCTCTGTTCCATGTCTTTTTTTTTTTTTTTTTTTTCTTAAAACTTTCTAAAGTTTTTTTTTTCAGTTATGTTCTTCCATTCTTCAAATAAGTCCTCACCATTTTTAGATTCTTCAATTGAATTCTTTACAACTTCTGATTGGCCCTCCGTTCTTGTATTTCGTTCAATTAGGTCCCTGGAATCTGAATTCCTCCTATTTTATTTTCTAAATTTTCTTCTTCTTTTTTTTCTTTTTTGTACAATCTAGTCTCAAAGTTTGGGGTGTTACACATCGCCTATTTCTGACTAAATTTTCTTCTTCTTTTTTTTCTTTTTTGTACAATCTAGTCTCAAAGTTTGGGGTGTTACACATCGCCTATTTCTGACATGAAGCATTGAAAAAAGAAATACGTGTCAGAAACTTATTTCTTCGAGTTAGGTTGAATTTTTTTCCAATGCATTCTATCACAAATTTTGTCAGAAATAAATTGTTGGAGCGACAAAATGGCCAACGTCCTGCATTCAAAAATAACTAACACAATATTTCTCATTTTAGCAATGCAAGGTTGCTTCGGTAATTATCTTTTTTATTTATTTTTTATTTTACCATTGTAATGCACTTTGTAATTATCTTTTCAATTTGTTTATTTTATTTTACCGATGAACCTTGCATGGGTAATTATCTTTATTTATTTATTTTTTATTTTACCAATATTATTGAAAAATTTGAAAAAAAAAGAAAAAAAAGAGGCAACAAATTTGGACATTACGAACACTATCTTGCAAAGGTAAATAAAAATAATTAAACAAAATAAATTAAAAACAAAAACACAAATAAAAATAGACATTACTGACAAAGGTGTGCATCAATCAATAAAAATTAAAATATTTTATTTATATTTTTAATTATTTGTAAAAGCTTAATTTTTATTTTATTTTTATTCTTTATATTTTTTATTGTTTTATTCTTTTGTTTCTAATTGTACTTTCTTTGTTTTTAATTGTTTTTAAATATATGTTTTATTTTGTTCAAAAAACATAAATACAAACATAACAATAAAATACAAGAATTACATATTAAAATTTAATCCTAAGAATATTCAGATATCCAAATAAAATGTCACTAGAAAAAAAAAAATATATCACTCCTAACCACTACCTTCACTTGACTCAAATGATGAATGTGAGTTACGTGAGGGAATAGCGAGAGGTGACTAACTAGATGGGGTGTTCTTCAATGTTTCTATCATTTCATACAACTCTAAGCACAATGGCCTCCACACTACTAATTTTTTACTACAATTCTATGTTTTTGCTCTCCACAACCCCCATTTTTTTGACAAAACTCCTTATGTTTTTGAAAAAGCGTATAAATTTCTAATATCTTGGAGGAGTAGTTGTAGGATAGTGCATTGATTGATAAGAACCTTGTTTCCCTAAAACATACATATGGCCATTGGTTGAGAAGAACCTTGTTTCCCTAAAACATATATATGGCCATAGGCTCTTCTACCAGCACACTTTGTTTAAAGCTTGGTATGTACCATCTTTTGAGACTTCAAAATTGAGGCCTTGTTAAGTGCAGGTTAAAAAGATTGGACAGTCTGGAATTCGGTCTACACATGCAAATAATTCATAAAATAAGTTAAACAAGCAAAAATCTTAATTAAAAAGTTAATAAAATAAATATTGATTAAAATAAACAAAAGACAGCTTACAGAAGTCATCTCAGATTGATGGTTCACTAGGTCTTCTCTTTCCTCTTGATGTGCAACGTAATAATCTTAATTAATTTTTTTAATTTTTAATGTTACTGACGCATCCATGTAGTGATAATATTCTTAATTAATATTTTTTGTTTTTTAATATTACCGAAACATAGTTCCGTCGGTAGTATCAGATGGTCTTAAAATTTTTTATTTTCAATTACTTCCAGTGCAAAAATTTGCCAAAATCTTTTTTATTTTGCATCAGAAAAAGTGTTGAAAATTGTGACGGAAAACCCTTCTTGCCATGATTTGCTACATTTTTCTGTGGTTAACCTGTATAGTAATCTTACGACAGAAAATCCTCCAAAATTATGTTAGTATATAAAGTGACAATTTTATGTGTCAGTAATTTTGCGTTAAATTTTACCAATTTTCTTGTAGTGTCTTTCTGCCATTACTTAGATAATTTAAATGTATATATTATGCAGTAAAAGTCTATCCGCAAACTTTGATTATCAAGTATATTTTAATTATCTTAATAATAAAAAAAATCTCCTAATTCTTAAATTCTTTGTTCGCACATTTATTAACAATATTATAAAGTGGCGATTGGTTCAATAGGTTTTTTTTTTTTTTTTTAAAAAGTAACCAGTATTTTTTTTTATAAGAAATATAGGCAAATTGAGACTCTTAACTAGTACATTTTTTACCCGAGGCAAAAAGGTGAAATTTGTCTGATTCAATGATTTTAAATCTTATAAATCTTACGAAATAACATCAAGTACTATCGAATATTTTCAATCCCTAAATGTGCCTAACTATTTAATAAATTCACATCGATTCTAATTATGGAAATATTGTTAATTTAAACTCTTTAAATTAAACATCTCAAAACTCCTTTTACATTGTTCTTTATTAAATACTTTCTCTCTATAAATTATGAGTGACATCTAGTCGCATGTTATGATCATTACGGTAATATGAAGAGAGAATAACTATTTTCATAATAGTTATTGTTCAATGGAATCTATATATCAAACATCATTGGGTATTTCTATCATAGTTATTAGGGTATAAGTTTCTATGTCCAAATTCCGTATCCAACAATTATGTACCAATCACAACATTTATGACTCAATACATGATTTTGAAACCCTTTTCAGATCCATGACATTGTGACCATAGACTTTTGGGGTGATAATCCTTGCTGACCACATAGCCCATCCCTCTCTGAACATAAATGATAAATCCTTTATTAAGTGTTCGCGAACTTTTTATCCAGGCGTTTTACTTATTTGAACTTATGGTACACTACTCCTATAGTACCGAAAAAATGTTGTGTTTGGATTTCTGAAGTCATCAAAATATGTTTTTGGAAGTCCTATGATGTTATATTCGAAAATTTGTGAAAACTGTTTGGGCATCCTATGATTTTAATGCGGGTTATGGGCATTCTTGCTACCTTGAAGCCTTGAAATCTTGTTGATTTTATGTTAGTTGTTTGTTTAACCTCGAGGTTAACAAACTAGTTCGGCTTAGTGGATCACAAGAGCACCTTGCTTCCTATTGAGTTTGGTGGATTGTGCTTGTGTCCTTGGCTCTATTATAATAAGCTAAAATGGGTGTGTTCCACGGCTATAAAATATGTAGGCCTGCTAATATATTAGATTTTAATCTAAATCTAACTTAAATTCGATTCGAAATTAGTATTCGAATTTGATTAAAATATTTGATAAATCAGATCCAGTTACATATATTTTTAATTCGAAATAATTGAATTTAATATGAACTTAGACAATTTGATCCGTTAAAGACTCAAATCCAAATTTCAGTAATATTTTTTATTAAATTAATAGTATTATATGTAATATTAATTTATAATATTAACAAATTCAAAATTATATGGATTAAATTCAAAAAATCAAAAATTCAGGGATAAACATAATTAATAGAGTATAGTTGAGAGACTTAAGTATAAAAACGTATTATTATTTTGTTAGATTAGATTTTTTTATCAAATTTCTGATCATCTATTAGATTTAGATATTATTTAATAAATATAAATACTATAAGATTTTGGATCAGATTCGACTATGAAAACGGTTAATCAGATTCGAATGTAGATGATTTAATCTAAATTTAACTTGTTTACTAGCCTAAAAACGTAGCACGTAATCAATATTAACTACAGAAATCCGCTGCCTATTGAGGCTTGGTAAGATAAAGGGTCGTACCATGGTGCACGTGAATTAAAAACATGAATTCTCGTAGTATGCACAAAAATAGAATGCTATAAGTTCCAATCTTTGAAGCCTGAAAGTGCAATAAAATTTGAAAAGGGAAGGTTAGGGCTGAGAAGATTGAGGGGTAGAGTGAGCAGCCCACTTGCAATAGTGTTCATTTTCTTTACTTATAGACCTTTGAGGCTGTGTAACGTGTCGATGTATTTAAACTTCAAAAGTTTGAAGAAAAAATATTTTTAAAAAAATTGAATTAGAATATAAAATTGTGTTAATTTTTGATAGTTTTGAATTATCCTCAAATATGGTAGCAAATACAATTATTTGTGAAAATTAATATTTTTATTTGATTAATATATAATAAATAAAAAGCAAAAATCCTCATTTTCATTTAACCAGAAATCACATCCAAGCGCGCGCGCGCACGCGCACGTATATATATAAGTTGAATTGGATTGTTTGGGTTCGGATTTGAATAATGTTGGCACTAGTTGACTACGATTTCGAAGTCAAAACATGTATCCCCGCGGATTAGTGTTTTGGGCCTCGGCCCGCCATGTAACCTCCTCCCCCGGGCCCCCGCGCGCGCCTCCCCCCCCCCCCCCCCCCCCCCCAACAAGCAAAAAAGGTCAAGACATGTATCCGTAGGACATATAAATTTCTATATCAAAATAAAAAGACGATTTGCTGTGAAATAACTTTTTATTCGGCCTCAGGGTGCAAACGTATTATCGTCCATTTAATGGACAATAAAGTATACTAGTAGATAGCAGATTTTTATTTGTCTCCAAAATTCCTGGCAGCCAAACATATGCATGCCCGGAAATTCTTATTCCAGATATTGAACTAGCTCTATCTTTTCATATCTTTTATTCTCTTCACGCTTCAAAATCGTGGTAGATTTTGAGCTTCCTCAATTGAAAGTAAGCTGGTATTTAGGCTGTTTGTCTGGACTGAAAAGGCCAAAATGTTTCTCGGTCTCAGCCCCTGATTTCTGGTTCTCATCAAACATGGCAAAGAGGTAAGTTTCAATAGCCTTCCCAGGCTTCTTTGGGGTCCCTGTCGTTCCCTTAACATGTTTTATCAAATTGCTGTAGTAAGTTTGTGCATTAGCCACGCTTGCGTCTGCACCTCCGGCTGAAGGCCATCCACTCTCCGACACAACAATTTCCATATTAGATCCACCCTCACTCTCAACAGCAGAGTAGAAAGCATCCAACATGGCATCAAACAGATTTGTGTATGCACCATTAGGTTGGCCTGTGAACAAGGCATAATCAAGGGGGACACTGCTCGGGTTATCACTGCGGGCGAAGTACGGGTAGATATTGGCTAGCAACGGAGCATTGTTTTGGACAAGAAAGCTGATGATTGGCTGTATGAAGGACTTGACGTTATCCTTAAAAGCACCATTCGCAGGAGGGTACGAGACGCCTATAAGTCCCATGTATGCGGCAGTTGAAACCTTAATTTGGCCTTGCAAGTTGGCGGCTCCAAGCGCTTTGTAAACATTTTGCATGGCTGGGAGAACATAATTAACATATTGGGCAGTATCGGTGTTGGGATCGACCTCGTTCCCCACTGAAATGTAGCGAAATTTGACGTCCGAGGAATAGGCTACCACGTTGTTTTGGACCCATTGCACTGCCGCCGAGTAGTCTGCTGACAGGGACTGAAGGTTAGCATTCGGAACGTCAAGTATAAGCTCTATGTTGGATCCTTTAAGGGCGTTCAAAGTTGCCCCATCTGGCGCATATATTCTCATCCTTCCGATGCCATTGGATTTGTAGAGTTGGACAACGTCTTGTGCCGATGGCAAATTGTTGCCGTTTTGTCCGTAGCAGACGCCTACGGATTGCGCATCTGCAGTTCATTCAACCAAATATGTATAAGGTAGATTTTTGATTTTTTTTTTTTTAACTTCGACAAAATCCAAGCTTTTAGTTTACAAATTACAGATCTCCCGCCTATTGATCCGGATCCAAATAAGCTTCACGTGTTCTTGCTTTTTCACTTTTGTTTTCTTTCTAACATTGAGTGTGTAGTTGTCTTGAGCTGCCAACTTGTGGGGTACACAAGAACTCAATTATACCTGAGTTTGACGTGTTTAATTTGGAAGAATCTCAACCACACATTTTGTGAGCCACCTTTAAACTGAAGTTGACTTGTTTGTCTAAACAAATTCCTCCAATTTAAGCTTGACATCTTTGAAACATTCTATCTTAAATATTTTAAGTAAAATAAAATATTAAACGAAAAAATGGTAAGAATAGCCATAAGTTGGTTCCAACACCATGGGACACACCTTAGTGTGTAAAGTATTTCACTACTACAATATGATTGTTTTTAATTCAAATATGTCGCTCCAAATTATAAAGTAAAAAAATAAATATAATACAATCATGGTATATATATACTTAATAAAACATTAAAAATAAGCAAAACAATAAGGTAATATATAGTTCAAATGTGGAAAAATGTTTTTATAAAATTACTAGCCTAAAATCCTTTATGTATATCTTGTATATACATGTGTGTGTGTGAGAGAGAGAGAGACAGAGAGATTAGGGAACCTGTTAAGTAAATGCAAGGCGACGATAACACGAGTAGCAATGACAGAAGCAAAGCGCTGGGAGAAATAGCAATGGAGATGGCCATTTTGGATGAGAAATTAAAGCTATAACACTTGAATTTTTATGTTTGATGCAAATGGCTGATACTTGAATGGCCTTTATATAGAGGTAATCACACCAAGAAAGTCAGCATTCAGAACGTCCCTAACTCGTAGTCTGTTAAATTTTCCACCAGAATTTTCCAGCCCCTATTTAAATATCTAGGTCCACTTTGATAAGCATAAACCAAAGCCATCACGACTTGCCCACTAGTCGAACTTGGTGTCCTTAGATGCATGATTTGACGAGGAAAATTGAATACAAATAAAAATAACACGAGATGGAATTATTTTGATTACATTTAATAATATTTATTTGTTTTTGTTTATGATTGAGAGGGATAAAGACTTAAAAGGTTTAATTTTTATAAACTTAAATACATTTATAAATTAATAATTTGTATTTTCTAAAATTTTTGTAGTTATGTTTAATTTTCAGATCCAAAATGCAGCTTTCTTTTTTCTTTTCAGTATTTGTTTATCCGAAGTTAAAACCGCTATTGCAATAACTTTGGAAAAAGAAGCACTAAATTGTAAAACCCAGAAAGGGTGTTTTATGCTGAGATTTTGCAAATTTCTATCTTCAAATATTTTAAAGTAGAGAATCGTTTTCAAAGCTCAAAATCAGAGTAAAAATTTTGACAGAAAAAATAATAAATATAAATTTGTAACGACTTGAAAGTTACCGATATTCGTAACTTGTTGAATTTAAACCATTAGTTCAAATACTTAAGCATTATTATTCATTAATAGCCTTTTATATCTTATATACTATATTATATCATTATCAGAAATCAATATAAGATAAGATATCACAATTTTCGCTACTTAAACACTTGATATTTTTGTCAAGTCATAAACCTATATTCATATTTAAATAGAACATGTCTATATCATTTTATTTTAATATTATTTGTAATAATTTGAGTTTTATTAACTGTAGTAACTTATTGAGTTTAAACTATTAATTCAAAATGCCTAATTTTAGGTTATTCAATAGTACTATCTATTATTTTATATATTATATTATATCACTTATAGTAATCAGATTTTTGATGGCATATCACATAATTAAGTCAATAGTGGTAGTTTAATGAGTTAATTTCAAGAGTTTAAAAGTGAGAGGGTGTGCATGCAAATGATGCACCATTGAGAGGGTGCGATTTTTCCGCCGTATTATATTTAATAATTTTTTCTTTATACTCTTTGCATCGTCATTCTTTCCATGACATTTTAAATATTATTTTGATGGTCAAATTTTTTCACCTTAATGTAACTTTTTGACATGTCACAGTCTGGATTTCCCCTCTCTGTGTAATTACCATTGCCTAAGTTATAATAGTCTTGTAAGATATATATATATATATATATGTATGTATGTATGTATTAAAAAATTATCCCTTCATTACCTATTTTTTTTTCTTTCTCTAACACATTTTTAGCAGAAATAGGCGGAAAAAAGTGAAAAAATGAAAATTTTTGTTTCCTCTTTTTGAAAATTACAAAAATTGCTTGAGCAGAAAACATTTTTATTAAATGTGTTTATATTTTAATTTCTCATCAGAATTTATGAAATCCGGAAAAAAAAGGAGAAGATAAATGTTTACTAATGCGCTTGAAGAAAATTAAAAGGTTACCATATGATCCCGAAATTGTAATTGGTTTACAATTTAAATTATAAATATAATTTTGATAAATATAAATAAAGCCTTCATGTTTTCTTTTTCTATCAATTACTGTGGATGCATTTTACAAAACACTTTTTTCATTTTCTTTATCCGACAATGAAAATAGAGATTGCGTTTGACAAAGCATATTTGTTGTCAAAAGACATGAAAACAAAAACCAAAATAAATGTTACTAAGTAGTTAAGATTTCATTATATTTAAAATCTTTGTTCACCTATTATATTTTAATTAAATAAATTAAATTTGTGCTTTGCAAATGAAATTACTCTTTTGTGTATTGTTTCTTTTCTTTTTCTGAAAACAATTGATATTTCATTTGAGATGATTAAGGAATCAAATAGAAAATTAAGGATTATATAAATATATTTTCATTTTTATTTTTTAAATATTTAAAATATTTTTAAAATTATTTTTTGTAGTTGTAGAAACTAATGTGACATGATGTCATAATTTTTGTGCCACAACTAAGTTAAAGTAAAATGGTTTACCTAATAATCATCATTTTTATTGCCAAATTGATCTGGAAAGAATGAAATTTGGTTCTCTTATTTTTGAAGCCATTGAACATATTAGATCATGCATGTTATAATTTCCTATTTCCAAAAAGAAGAAAAATATATCCCAAATGAAATGCAGATTTTGTTTTTAATAATAATCTGTTTCATTTTCTTTGTAACATTGTTTCCAAAAACTGCTTTATGTTTTTGAGTGTATAAAAATGAAATACATAAAAAAACTATCTTTAACAAATCATTCTCGAAAGCTATTTTTTATATAGCTATTAAATATCTAGAATTTATTATTATCTATTCCCCTTCCTAAAAGTCCCAGAAGAGCAAGACGGCTTAATCACGGTAAACAAAAACAAAATTATTCAATGCCCAGCTCGGCATGATTGATGGCGTATATGCGCGAAGTTTGGTTGTTTGCGTCCATTGTTTCTCTGCCAAATTGGAAGCTTCTTCGCCAAATAACAACCAAGTCCTATTCCGGCATATGCATCTCATTGGTCAAGAGGGTAACAAAGACTTCCACAACAAGCTGGGCGGTTCGTTAATTTGAACTCCCGCCTTTGATAAAGACAGGGACCAAACTTTACCAGTCAGTCGTCCAGTATTTAGAACTCATTGAAAATTCTGCAGAAGCATCCAATTGGCAGTGGTAAACTATATGAGGTCTCATATCAAATCAATACAATCTAAAATCATTAAGGACAAATGAATCCTGTTTATGGTTTTAATAGCAAATATAATACTGAAATAAAGAAAAATAGAATATTAAATTGACTCAAAGTGACGTTGCCCAATCTAAAGAAATGTCTCCTAATCAAATCATCGAACCAACTAAAGATCTATACTAGAATTTGAAAATATTTAATAGAACGATGAATTTTCACGACTCACTGAGATGTAATACCTATTCTAAATATGTTGCGATAAGTAGTATATTAAAATACTTTTGAGAAAAATATAATTTATATTTAAGCAATAATACTTTCAATAATATGTATGCATAAAATCAATAAATACAAATCTTTGTTCAAAATTTGAGTTCATGAATACATTAAATACTTTTATCCCATAAATAATTTTATCAATTAATAGTATGAGATTTTTTTCAACCGAGTCCATGTCCAAAATCACAATCCATCCCAAGGGTAATATCTTATCATGACTCACAAAGGGTATACATATCTATCTCATGTGTGGGCAATACGACGAGCTAGTATTATTACCCCCTGCTAATTAGCATGCAATCAAAGATGTACCAAGCCTAGCATTCCCCATGCTAGGAAGGTTTGCCTAGATTTATTCCTGCTAGGAAGGGATTGTAACATAAAATATTCTACCACATTCTTCATATTTGAATTAAGTTTCAAACACATTAACAATTTCCTTTCGGAAATGTGTTTGTAAATTTTTTGTCACCAAGTGTTCAAACACTTTTCTTTTTCATCATCTCAATAGTAAGTGTTCAAATAATATTTCCAACATAAAATATAGATGTTTCAATACTTGTCCCAGTTTTTTTTATTTAATCCTTGAACAAATCATTCATTAATTTTATAACAATATTTTTATTCGAACATGAAGAAGATGTGAATTTCATAAACATAACATTTCATATAGAGTCAAATATAAATATTCTTATGTAGAAGTACAAATGAAAACATATGTAAATAATAAGTATCATCATTACAGTGTTCTTAGTAGAGAGTCAATGTGAGCTAAATCTCTGATGTGATATAACTTCCAAACTAATGAATAAAATCAAGAAGGGGTATAAATTTCCAAATATCTTTCCAAAAAGTGAATAAGTTGACTATTAATCTTAACCACTATATTCCTTAATCCTTGAATTAATTCATCTTATTAGTTTCATTAATTTAACATGTCTCATCATTATCTAAGTATGACAATGAACTACATGCTTAATGAGGATTAGAAAATTTTCGCATTTACTCAAGAATAGTACCTTAGATTTGAGCCTTTCACATGGAACGAAGTGAAAGCTCGACCTGGTAATACAAACAAATAAATTCTCAATTTAAATCTAATGACACTAACAAATAGTTCTCAATTTAAAAGAATCAATCAATCAGATTATTGTTTATAGAGAGATGAGATTTGGACTTATAAGCTACTTATTTCCTATATTGAACTTAATTTAATATAATTGAGAAAACACACATGTGGACAACAAATACATTACTATCCATCCACGAGTTGGATGGACGATCAGATGTGCCTTGAATTGGGAAAGATCCATTGTTACCACAATCCATACAATAAACTTTTCCTCTCTTGGTTAATCTCATTCACTTAAGATAATCTGCTAATAATATAGTCTACTCTAAAGGAAACGAATACGATCATTTTAATAGATCTAGTAACCCTCCCACTACTAGAAAAAACGCTATTAGTGACCGCAAATTAGTGACCATAGCAATGGGTCACTAATTAATGACTGATTAGTGACCGACTAAGGCTAAGTTATTTGAAAAAAAATAATAACCGATTTGTGATTACATTTGTAACCGCAGACACTATGGTCAGAAATCGATCACAAAATTAGCGACCGCTTCACGATAAGTTACAAAAGCGTTAGTAATTAGTGACCGAATATAAGGCGGTTACAAAATGAGTCACTAATTAGTGACCCTCTCTTGGTGGGTCACAAAGAGGGTCACAAATTTGGGGGGTGGGCCTTTACAGTCGGTCACTGATTAGTGACCTCCATTATGGCGGTTACAAATGGGTCACTAATTACTGACCCCGAATTTTGGCGGTTACAAAAATGGTCACTAATTAGTGACCCCCTTTAAGTGGTTACTATTGGGGTCATTATTTAAAGGAAATGATTCTTTTACTGCGGTCACTAATTTGTGATCCCCTTTATCGGTTACAATTGGTCAGTAATAAATTTTTTTTGTAATTAAATATTTAACTCACCAACTAGGAAAAATCTAGTTACGAGCATATATCTGTTCAATTACGAGCGTACCTCTATCTATGGAATTAAGTGGTTGACTAGTTCAGTTATGAGCAGAGTTTCAGTGAGTTACAAACACAAACTCATTAGATTACAAGCAAAACATTATTTCATTACAAGCAGGAATGTATAGAGTTGCAAGCAAAGACCTTTATAGTTACAAGCATATCTACTTGCTCGGTTACAAGTAGAGACCAGTATAGTTACATGCAAAACTCGTTCAGTTATGAGCAGAGACCTGTATAATTGCAAGTAGAGTTTTTCACAGTTACAAGTATATACTTGTTCAGTTACAAGCAGAGAGCTATATAGTTACAAGCAAAGACTCGTTCAGTTACAAGTAAAGGTTGTATAGTTTCAAATAGAACCTCCATGGTTACAAGCAAAGACTCATTCAATTACAAGCAGTGACCTGTGTAGTTACAAGCAAAGATGCGTTCAGTTAAAAGCATAGCCATATTTACTTACAAGCAACATACAAGGGCTGTTCAGCATTTTATCAGAAGTGAAAATCTGATATTCTGTTACAACCAAAGACTTGTATAGTTATATGTTGAGATCCATTCCGTTACACGCACATCTCCATTCAGTTCGAAGCATAACTCTCTCAATGTATTCAATTATATGCTTGAAAAAGAATGTGAGAAATATAGATCTGTACAATAACCAATAATGGATATCTGTACAATTGTTTTCCTGGATTTATAAAGTATGTATAAGCTTAACCAGCAATTAGTAATTGTTTTCATGCATCTATGTCCTATGAGTAATTATACAAGGCATTAAAATTCTTCATGTTGCATGTCTACTAGAAACTATTACAGTCCCTTATTTTCCCATGATAGGCAATGCGAAGCTCAACTCAACCTAGTTTATCCCAGACCCTAGCATCCTTGAGTACTTTCTCTCGGTATTCATTTCTGGGGTGTGTCACCTAGTCACATACATATTGTTTTAGAACTCTCGTATCATGACCTGTAGAAACGTATCAGATTAAAATTGAATGCACTATCTTGTGCAAATCATCATAGTAGTATTGTTGTGATCAATCACTTACAGGAGAATACTTAGGCATGAGTGCATTTTCCTAAGTCTGCATGTATCTAAGTACATACACACCCGCAATCACAACTACATCCATATATTAAACATGAAAAATATGGCGAGACATTATATGTTCCAATTAATTTAATTCTATACTCACCCGTTTGATTGCAGAGGGAGATTGACATATTCTAGGTTGACTTAGTTGTCTTCTGGGATCTGTGGCCAAATTCTTGCAGGAGCTCGTGAAATTTCATCGCCTAGGCAAAAAGACATACATATCATTCGGATGGTGGAGAAGATAGTGTAGTGAAATCTATGAATATGGTGCCAATGACATGATACCGTGAACTGGTCGAGTTGATGCTTTGAGTTTGCTTCGTTCATCTTCATGGAATTTAACACATATAGTGTTCTGCTTGCAGGGGACAGCGCGTAACAGCTCCAATGCTCCTTGTAGAGGCAATGAGCAAAAACCTAGAATAATTATAAAATTTCAGTAACTGTACAGAGATATGAAAGTAACTAAACAGTAATATGCTTGTAAGTAAGCGTACATTATTATAACCATAATTAAACTTACCCAATTGCAACTGAAGATATCATATCCTATTACAATTTGATCGAAGACACTCTCTACAAAAGTGGTGTCTTCGCAATCTCTCTCAAAATGTACAATTACATTATCCTACATGGGAAAAGAAATTGTTATCCGCTCATCAGATTATATTAAAACTACTGATTACAAGTATAGTATAAAAATTCTCACCATAAAGAGGGGGTTAAGAAAATGTCGAGCTACAACACCATTTTGTTCTAATTGTTGGTGATTCCATAGTGTTACAGCAAAGATGGCAACCTAATTTGCGCAGCTCAATATTAAACAATGGAATGAATATTAAATAATGCTATGAAAAGTAAGTAATACATACCATATTAGATACCCACTGTCTATTGTAGAGAGTGTGCAGGTCTGATTGTGACAAATGGACTCTGAGCATACTAACAAGCACCCTTTCATATAAACAGAATGTATGTGAATCATATTGTCATAGAAATATATAAATTAGTTTGAACTATCAAAGTAATTTTGAGGTACCTGTCTTCATCAGACGGTGATTTGCGGGCGTAATATGAAAACAGGGAGTTGAGGGCAAAGTTATTTCGGTTTTTAGACGAGGTCGCCGATAATTTTTTCCTAGCATATGTTCTTGTTTGGCGAGGAGAACATCCTCATCTACTTTACCAATAGGGACTTCCTCAGGTTGTTCTTCTTCCTGAGGTGCCCCTTTGGTTTTTTCCGGCTCCTCAGCTTCTTGTTGAGATGCCAGGGATGCAGGAGCAGGTTCCCTAGCTTTTTGCTAAGATGCCGGGGATGCAGTAGCAGGTGCCCTCTGGATTTGATTGTGTTCCTCCTGAGCTTCTTCCTGCTATGCTCTATCGGGGACTTTGAGGGTGTTGCAGCCGTAGCCATCAATTCAATGTCAACAAGTTTCAATTTCTTGTAAACTGTTGACATTACTTCTTTATAGATATTCCTTGTGAATTGAAACAAAGTTAAAGTTAAATATTTTGTTGGAGAACACCTTGAAAGGACAGCAACCTATTTCCACGATAATGCCAAAAGTAAGAATTCAGTGCTTGTAATTTAGCATTTTTATATGTAATTTGTTTGATATGTTTATAGTAGTAAGATTGCAGGTGGTTGCTTGAAAATTTACCATTAACATAATCGTTATTATAGTTTAACATACATATGCTCGTAACTTAGCACTTACATCATGAGGCTTTGCATCACTCTTATACTGATATTTGTCCTTGAAGGCTGGCCGCCTTCTTCTGGCAACTTCATCATACCTCTCATTCTCTGAGGAGGGCAACTCATTTCATGCATTTAGTACGGCTAATGACCCCGTGCAAATCCCGAGCCGTAAGTTTGTGCATTCTTAGCCATGAATTCCAGCCTGCAGTCAATAATACTTTGTTGATTGCATATTTTATACAATATTGTGAATTTTAAGATGGACAATATTACTTCAAAAGATGTCGACCACTAACATATTTGTCCCCACGCTTTATTGGGGCTTCATCTACGCTGCTCGTAGAAGCAGCAGTAGCAGCAGTCATCTGTCCCGTTTTCTGTGCAACTCTTTTACGTGCCATTTTTGTATAAGCAACATCGGCAAAATAATAACAAACCATGCTATAGATGGTTGACACACAGCACATGCTTGTAAACTCGCACAAAAAGGATAGATTTCCTAAGATTGCTCGCAAGCCACAGTTGGTGAAAACATATAATATTGGCCAAATATTATATAAACTGTTCACTTTATCATCAGTTTCATTAATGCTCAACCAATGGAAAGTAAAACATACAGAACAGAACCAGTAACATGGCCGGTGCAAATTATACAGAACATTAATATAAACTATTCACTAAACAGAAGTTTTCGTTAATGCTCAATCAATGGAAAGCAAAATATACAGAACAGAGCTAGTAACATGGTCGGTGCAAAATACTTATAGACAGCGAGAAGCTAAATTAGGGCAGAAAATAGAGATGGGGGGAGGAAGAGAGACCTTACAAGCTTCCTTGGTAGTTGCTCTTTCTGGGTTGACGGTGTGGTGGGTTGTGGGTTATTGATCCGGTGGTGCTCGGTCGAGGGTATAAGAAGGGTTTGGCAGTACTCGTGTCGTCGCTTGGGGTGCTAAGAGCAGTAATCATATCATTCAATCACTATACCATTTATGGGATGTACAAAGAAAGTGTGCATAGGGGAAGAGGAGGCGGCGCGTAATAATTAGTATGGTAGAACATTTAAAAAGTCTAAGGAATAGTTCTATTTGGTCATACTCATTCCGTTTGGTTCCGTTAGAGGTAGATTTCCTGTATGTTACAAGCATAGGTTAGTAAGTTATAAGCATACATCAGTTTAGTTACAAAGCATGATTGTCCTAGCACCAAAATGGCCGAGAGTTTAGTTACAGGCAGATTTCCTGTATGTTACAAGCATAGATGAGTAAGTTACAAGCATACATCAGTTCAATTACAAGCATGATTGTCCTAGCACCAAAATGGCCAGGAGTTTAGTTATATGTAGATTTCCTGTATGTTACGAGTATAGATGAGTAAGTTATAAGTATACATCAGTTTAGTTACAAGCATGATTGTCCTGGCACCAAAATGGCCGGGAGTTCAGTTATAAGCAAATTTCCTGTATGTTACAAGCATAGATGAGTAAGTTACATGCATACATTAGTTCAGTTACAAGCATGATTGTCCTGGCACCAAAATGGCCAGGAGTTCAGTTACAGGCAGATTTCCTGTATGTTACAAGCATGGATATGTAAGTTACAAGCATACATCAGTTTAGTTACAAGCATGATTGTCCTGGCACCGAGAGTTCAGTTACATGCAGATTTCCTGTATGTTAGAAGCATATTTCAGTAAGTTACAAGCATACATCGGTTCAGTTATAAGTATGATTGTCCTAGCACCAAAATCGACAAGAGTTTAGTTACAAGCAGATTTCCTGTATGTTACAAGCATACATCAGTTGAGTTACAATCATACACTAGCTCAGTTACAAGCATGATATCCTGGCACCATAGTGGCCAAGCGTTCCATTACAGGAAAATTTCCTGTATGTTACAAGCATAGGTCAGTTGAGTTACAATCATACACTAGCTCATTTACAAGCATGATTGTTAATATATATGAAAGTCAATTGTCATTCTGTTTCAAAACTAACCATAGTTGATTGTTTGGAATTTTTAGAAACCAAAACAAACCATAGTTTACGGTTTTGGTTTGGGACCATGTTTGGTGATTTACTACATAGAGTGGACTACATTTATTGAACAAATTCATTGTTTATGTCAATTGATTATAGCAATCATACACTATCTAACAAATATAATTATAGAGTACATTTAGTCACACTAATACAAAAAATGGCTTGTTTGCTAGCCCGGATAAGGGTGGATAAGGACAGTTTATCCATCCTTATCCGGGTTTAGTAGATAGGATAAAAGAAGGTCAGATCAAGTTTGGGTATGAGAGAGATTGGATAATAGCAATGCTAAATTTGGTAAACCATATTGGGGGGAGGGGTAAGGTAATATTATCCAACCCCCACTCAATTTATCTGGATAATACTATCCTCACTACCACCGCTAACCATTACTTCTACCATTTTTGCCAAATAAAATAATTAACCAAATCACTATGCGGTCAAAATACTTTATCCAAAACTTGCCCTATTCTGCTTTATCCTATCCAACCTACCGAACGACCCCATATATAGAGAGTATACATGGTTCAGTTTGGTTCGATTTGATGCTCAAATTCAAACCAAACAATACTTTGCAGTTTAAAATTTTTATAAACCAAACCGAACCATGGTTTACAGTTTGGTTCGGTTTCAAACCATGGTTTATGATTTTCAAAATAAATGAATTAAATTCACTATTTTTATAAAAATTTTAACAGAGTTTTCCTAAAAATTAGTCATCCATTTTTTTCCAACATGTTTAACTTAATAAATTAATTATTTATTAATTAACTATAATAGTTATATATTTTATAATAAATATATTTATACCATATTACAGAATTTCATTATTACTAATAGAAATTACACTCTAAAAAAAAATAATCAATTATTATAATCCATATGAATATAAAAGATAAAAAGAAGAAGAAATATACAGTCAAACAATAGAAATATACTATATATATAAATATAGGATTTTTATGATTGATTGTATATAAACTATACAGTTTGGTACGGTTTGTCCAAATATCAAATTCAAACCAAACCACACTCTACAGTTTGGTTCGGTTTATGCGGCCTAATCGGTTTGGTTCGGTTTGTTGAACTCCCCTACCTGACAGGGGTGTCCCTCACCCAAAATTTGCACATCATAAGACGGATAAGTTTAAAACATTCCAAAATTCAGTTCCCCCCTCGCAAGTTTGTCTCATACGCGCTGACATACATTACGATAACACACAAATAGAGGGAGAGAGAGAGCGTAAGAGAGAGAGAGACGACCTACACGATGAGTGCCTTGATTCCTTTAAGGTGCAACTGTAGTCCACTATCATGCGTTCCTCCTCACAACTGCATTCCTGCCTGTGTCGTTGCAAAATATATTTGTAAGTGTTTTCTATCCTCAGTTTCTGCATTATTTTATCAAACCCATTTTTGGTCCTTCCGTATTATCTTGGTGTGAGAGTTTATTCTGTATGAGGTTATATTGGGTAGTTTAATATATAGAATCTGTGCTCTATTTTCTTAGTTTCTCCAGTTTGCTTGCTGTCGCATCTGTATGACTATTTGTCGTACAAATAGTATAACTCACTCATGGTTATGGGAATGGAATGTTAGATAACATTGAAATTCAATAATTTTGTTACCTATTCTTCTCCCAAAATAAGCATTTCGTAGAATATGGCTTCTAATCAGGATTAGATGTACCAGCGCTTGGATGGAAATGGGTTTCTAAGGGACGAGTTTGCTAGAGAGGTAGTACAATTTTTGGAATTCGCATATTCCCATCCAGAGATTGTGAATAATGCTTGTATAAAATGCCCATGTTTAAAGTGTCGCAATCAGAAATTCAATGCCCGTGAAACTGTACACTATCACCTCGTACATTATGGTTTTGAGAAAGGCTACACTACCTAGGACATTCATGGGGAACCATTTCGCCTACGTCCAGTTGGTGAAATTTCTACATCTAGGAATGATGACAACTTTGGGATGAGAGACATGATCTTGGATGCTGCAGGACCAAATTTTGATTGGTCATTTCATAGGGATGAGCATCCAACGGACAGGGAACAACCACCCAACCTGAAAGCTGAGAAGTTTTATCAATTGTTAAAAGATACTGAAGAACTTTTGTGAAAAAGTTGTGCAAAGAAGACAAGATTGTCTGCAGTGTTGCAGATGTTGAATATTAAGTCCAATTTCAACCTATCCGAACCATGTATGGATCACATCATAACATTGATGAGAAGCACAATACTAGAAGATGTAGTGTTCCCAAGTAACTTGTGCAATTCAAAGAAGATGGTGGCCAAACTTGGGTAAGGTAATCAGAAGATTAATGTTTGTTAGAGAAATTGCATGTTATATTACAAAGAAAACATGCACAAGACAAAGTGCACGATGTGCGGTCATGAGAGATACAAGCCACGAAATGTAGGCTTTAGAATAGATGTGCCATTCAAGATTTTGCGCTACCTACCTCTCATCCCAAGATTTCAAAGGCTTTATATGTCAAAGATTACATCCAAGGAGATGACATGATACTTCCATAATCCATGTGAAGATGGTAGCATGGCACACCCTATGCATACTAAAGCGTGGAAGCATTTTGATCGTACTAATCCTCAATTTGCATCTGAGCCACGCAATGTTCGTATAGGAATGTGCATAGATGGATTTACTCCATTCAATAACAACATCATTCCTTATTCTTGCTAGCTAGTAATACTGGTCGTATACAATCTTCCCCCAGGCATGGCAATGGAGGAACCATATATTTTCTTAAATATAGTTATTCTGGATCCAAAATCCCCCGAAAGAAAGTTGGATGTGTTTTTGCGACCTCTTATTGATAAATTACAGCTATTATGGCATGAAGGAGTCGAGACGTCTGATGCATTCAATAAATAGAATTTCATTATGCGGGTAGCCCTTATGTGGATAATTAATGACTTCCCCGTCTACGGCATGGTATCTTGTTGGAACATTCATGATAGATTATCTGTCCATATTGTATGGAGCGTACGAAGGCTTTCTGTATAATCAATGGACAGAAGCACTCATGGTTTGATTGTCACCGTCAATTTTTGCCTTCCAATCACGCATATCGAGCACAAAGTTGACAGTTTATCCGAGGTTGACATGAAGAAGACAATCATCTGTCACGTTTATCAAGAACAGAAATCAAGAGGAGACTATTTGTATTGCTTCCACAAAGCTACGATGAAGATAGGAATCCTAAAGATTTGCCTGCATATGGCGATGCACATAATTGGATTAACAAAAGCATCGTTTGGGAGTTGCCTTATTGGACCACTAATCTTATTCACCATAACTTGGATGTGATGCATATTGAAAGAAATGTCTTTGAAAATGTGTTCAACACTTTGCTAGATGTGAAGAGAAGGTTGAAAGACAATGGGAATGCAAAGAAAGACATAAAGTTGTACTGTGATCGCCTGAACTACATATGTTTTAGAACAATAAAAGACAACTAGTAAAACCCAAAGTAACCTGCACACTAAGTGCCGAACAAGTGAAAGAGGTGTACAAATGGATGAAAGGCCTGAAACTTCCTAATGGATATGCTTCAAATATTGGCCGGTGTGTGAACGAAAAGGAGTGGAAGTTCTATGCAATGAAGAGTCATGATTGCCACGTGTTTATGCAGAGGTTACTTCTAATTGTTTTCCATGACCTCTTACCTAAACTGGTGTGGGAAGCCATATTGGAGCTGAGCGTTTTCTTTAGAGATATATGCTCAACTATTTTGTATGTAAAACACATGCAGCTCCTGGAAAATAATATTGTGGAGATAATCTGTAAATTAGAGAAAATTTTCCCACCGGCATTCTTCAATGTAATGGAACATCTTCTCATCCACTTGGCCTACGAAGCAAAAGTTGGCAGGCTAGTATAGTATCGTTGGATGTATTCATTTGAAAGGTGTAATACTAAGTTATCATATCTGACAATGTACAATTTTGCATTTATGCATTGGTCGATTATCACGCAAACCAAATCAATATAGTCTCTATATTTTCACAAGTTTCTACGCTGTTTAAAGCAAAAGGTGAAAAATCGTGCCCATATGGAAGTTTCTATTATGGAGGCATACATTATTGAGGAAGTGACAACATTTTCCTCTTTATACTTTGACTCCAATATACACACCAGATTAAATCAAGTGCCTAGAAATGATGATGGTGGGAAGTACAGTTTTGTGGAGAGCTTTCAATTTTTTGTCATCAGGTAGACCTCTTAGGACTCAAAGAAATCGGCTAAATTTCCACAACGACGTAGAATATTGGGCGGCACACAGATATGTGCTCCTAAATTGTGAAGAAGTTGTTCTTTTTACCATGTGAGTTCTCATAACACGCAATTTATGATGACCTTAGAAATAGTTCTAACCTACTATGATTGATTTTTGGATTTATCCAGCAAGTTTGATGAAGACATTTATAGGCTATACCCAAGCCTTACGGAAGAGGACTTGTGGAGATTACGGGATTCCAAATTCCCCCGATGGTTATTGGATTATGTAAGTATAACAAAGTAACAGTTTCAGCCACTAACTATATCATGATAGCTAAAATTACGTAAATACAACTTCGTAGGTTAGAGATCCTTAGCATATGGTTGATGAAAAAATTTGCTGCATAGCACAAGGATTTAGTCAGTTGGTCAAAACATACAATGATTATTTTGTAAATGGGTATAAATTTCACACACTTGATTATGGGCAACATAAATCCACATTGAATAATGGTGTCTGTGTGCTGGGGAGCTCATGGAGCGAGGATGAGGTTGATTATCACGGATTGTTGGAAGAGATGCTGGAATTGGAATACTTTGGAATGGAAAACCATGTCATTTTATTCAAATGCCTTTGATTTAATGTGTCCCGTAGCCATCTTAGACTGAATTCGCGATTTGGGTTTGTTAAAATAAATCACACCTAGAAGCTGAACATTACTGATCCATTTGTATTGGCTCAACAACCCAGCAAGTCTGGTACACAAGTTTTCTTGAAAATACTATAGGGAGGTGTGACTAGAATGCAGTGTGTAAAGTTAAATCAAGAAGCAGAATTCAAATGCCCTCTCTGGCAAGGCAAAGGGAACGCGATCTTGGTATACTTGATGCCCCATTTCAAGAAGAACGTGTACCAGCACCATTTCATATTGTCCTTACTGTTGAACTTGATTCTCCAGGTGTCTTAGTAGATCATAGTGCAGAACCAATTAAGGTATCTGTTGAGGAACTTCGACCCATCCAATTGTAACTAAGTACATGAAAGGGAGTGAAATTTGAAGAGGGAGATACGGATGAATCTGAACCTGAGTTTGAAGATTTTTGATTCAAATAGTAGTTAGGATGGGGGGGATAATTAGCGACCAGTGACTTTTGTATCGAACTGCTAAATAACATTTTCAAAATATTTAGAAATCTAATTCTACTGTTGTACATGCCCATTTTCCTTATATGTTTACAATATTTGGCTTTTGTTTCAAGTTCGACAAGCTGTCCAAGGTTTATTTTTTTGTTTGTTGAACTGTTCATGTGATTTTATTGAACTCTTTAGTATTAACTCACACAATATGCTTTAGTATTAATTCACACAATATGTTGTATTAACTCATCCAGCTATCTACTACTCCATTTCACCTGACAAAATTAATCAGGTAACCTCTATTTCCTGTCAACTGTCAAAATTTGGATTTATGAAAAAAAATGACACTAGCAATACATGCTGTATGTGTAGGATGTCTTCTAGCAGAGGCTGAGGGCTTGGTAGGTGTGGTTGAGGTGGGCGTGGACTTGGCAACAGGCACACTCTGACCAGGTGCCTCAAACGTTTGACCAAGTAGCTGATGAATTCCATATTCGAGACGAGTCAGAGACCGATAGGCGGACAGTGGATACATTGTCGAGCGTTGCAGCTATGGGCCAGCCCTCTCCATCTAGCGTTGAACATGCTGGCCACCCTTCTCCTCCCAGCATAGCACATGCAGGTCAGCCCAAATCTGCGAGTTCTGAACCTACCCATATTGATGGTCGCCAACATATCCAACCATTTCATGATGGGTAAACTTTACTTCTAACTTGGTCTAATTTTATTATTTAGTCATAACTTATCTACATATTGCTACAACTGAACTTTATTCAATTTGCATTTGGCAGCTTCATTCCCGAGGGTGTCACTCGCCAAATAATGTCCATTCTTAGGAGGTATCTAGGGCCACATGCAACATGGGAGCAAGTCCCTCAGGATAGGAAGGACAACTTATTTAATAAATTTAAGGTGATACTATATATATCCAAACAAATATTTGTTCTACATAACAAGAATCTCTAATTTACATATTTAGAATTTAAAAAAACTATTCTAATTCTGATAGGAGATGTACACGTGGTTGCCACACCATGATGCCAGTATACGGTACTCATGGGAGCAAACTCACAAGAGAAATTACAAGAGTACAATTCATAGAATAAAAAAAGCAACAATCCAGTAAGTTGGGAGTGATGACCCAAGGGATCTAATGAGAGCAGTGCCCAAATACATGATCGCCACTGACTAGGAGACAATCTGTAATGGCTGGATTAATGCACCAAACTATCAGAATAAGTGTATAAAAGCTAGAAAGAACAGATTGACTAAGAAAGATGGATCAATTGTAAAGCACACCAGCGAGTCCATTTCATTTGCTGAGCACAAACGTAGAATGGTAAATTTCTTATCATAGTCACAGTTTATTTACATTTATTTATATAAATTATTCACTTAATGAATTAATAATACACTAGGAACAAGGCGGGACGAGGGTCAGCCAAGTTGCGATCCATGACCATACTCACCGGAGAAAATAAGGAGAGGGTGATTATGTTGACAACAAGTCGAAGAGGGTTCGAGTAAGCTTCTAATGCCAAATTCACAATATATTAAAATTCACTACCACAATTTTCAGCAAAAATATGTTCTTTGTTCTGCTACTATTCCAGACAAAGTGCTTAAAACATTTGATTTTTCACTGGACCTATTATATCATGTGATTCTTAAATTTGAAGGTGGCTTACTTCTTAAATTAGAATGTGGCATAAATACTTTGTTTAAGCAAGTAAGCTTCCAATAGCTTCTAATACCTATTATATGAGGTTGAGCTAAGATCTGCTTGTAACTAAACAGATTTTGCTTGTAACTGAAACAATGGTTGCTTTTATGACTGGGATTAAACTTTGTCTTATCAATGAAGATATATGCACATAACTGAACTTTAATGTACTTGTAACTATAGAGGCCTCTCATTGTAACTGTACAAAGCTATGTGTGTAACTGAACAAGTCATTGCTTCTAAGAGTTGGTCCTAATTTGGTTGAATAGAGGGACATATCTGCATGTAACTGAAAGGAGATATGCTTGAAACTTAACTGAGATTTGCTTGTAACTGAACAAAGTCCTGCTTAGGATTAAACTTCATTTTATCAATGAAGATATGTGCACATAACTGAACTTTAATGTGCTTGTAACTATAGGGGCCTCTCATTGTAACCGTACAAAGCTATGCGTGTAACTGAACAAGTCATTGCCTTTAAGAGTTCGTCCTAGTTTGGTTGAATAGAGGAACATATCTACATGTAACTGAAAGGATATATGCTTAGAACTTAACTAAGATCTGCTTGTAACTAAACAGAGTCCTGCTTGGGATTAAACTACGTTTTATCAATAAAGATATATATGCACATAACTGAACTTTAATGTGCTTGTAACTAAAGGGGCCTCCATTGTAACTGTACAAAATTATGCATGTAACTGAACAAGTCATTGTCTCTAAGAGTTGGTCCTAGTTTGGTTGAATAGAGGACATATCTGCATGTAACTGAAAGGAGATATACTTAGAACTGAACTGAGATCTGCTTGTAACTAAATAGAGTCCTGCTTGGGATTAAACTACGTTTTATCAATGAAGATATATATGCACATAACTGAACTTTAATGTGCTTGTAACTAAAGGGCCTCCCATTGTAACTGTACAAAACTATGCATGTAACTGAACAAGTCATTGTCTCTAAGAGTTGGTCCTAGTTTGGTTGAATAGAGGGACATATCTGCATGTAACTGAAAGGAGATATACTTAGGACTGAACTGAGATATGCTTGTAACTGAATAGAGTCCTACTTGGGATTAAATTTCGTTTTATCAATGAAGATATATGCACATAACTAAACTTTAATGTGCTTGTAACTATAGGGGCCTTTCATTGTAATCGTACAAAGCTATGCGTGTAACTGAATAAGTCATTACCTCTAAGAGTTCATCCTAGTTTGGTTGAATAGAGGGACATATCTGCCTGTAACTAAAAGGAGATATGCTTGGAGCTTAACTGAGATCTACTTGTAACTGAATAGAGTCCTGCTTGGGATTAAATTTTGTTTTATCAATGAAGATATATATGTACATAACTGAACTTTAATGTGCTTGTAACTATAGGGGCCTCCCATTGTAATTGTACAAAGCTATGCGTGTAACTAAACAAGTCATTGTTTTTAAAAGTTGGTCCTAGTTTGGTTGAATAGAAGGACATATTTGCATGTAACTAAAAGGAGATATGCTTGGAACTGAACTAATATCTGCTTGTAACTGAACAGAGTCCTACTTGCAATTAAACTTTGTTTTATTAATGAAGATATATGCACATAACTGAAGTTTAATGTGCTTGTAACTATAGAGGTCTTTCATTGTAACCGTACAAAGCTATACGTGTTACTGAACAAGTCATTGCCTCTAAGGGTTCGTCTTAGTTTGGTTGAATAGAGGGACATATTTGCATGTAACTAAAAGGAGATAAGCTTGGAACTTAATTGAGATTTGCTTATAATTGAACAGAGTCTTGCTTAGGATTGAACCTCGTTTTATCATTGAAAATATATATACACATAACTGAACTTTAATGTGCTTTTAACTATAAGGGCTTCCTATTGTAACTGTACAAAGCTATGTGTGTAACTGAACAAGTCATTGCCTCTAAGAGTTGGTCCTAGTTTGATTGAATAGAAGGGCATATTTGCATGTAACTGAAAGGAGATATGCTTGGAATTGAACTGAGATATGCTTGTAAATAAACGGAACCCTACTTATAACTGAACCAATGGATGCTTATGGCTTAGACCTGTTCAATTACAAGCATGGGTTTGTTTAGTTACAAGCATAGTTCTAACTAGTTACAAGAATATCGTAGCTGAGTTACAAGTATAGTTCTGTTTGTCTTTCTAACCAAAATTTATTTTTTTAATTTTTCTATTCTAGTTCTATCAGGTAATGTGATTACTTGTCATTGATTTATTTATTGAAGGAGTATGACCACTCATATTGCAGTCAATATGGCAGTAATCCTACTCCAGAAAGCTCATTTGATGCACAGAAATGGGTTGCAATCTGTGGTGGGCCTTGCAAGAATTGAATTATGGTTTTGGGAATACCTATCATTGCAGAGAGCTTGCTTCTTTGGCAGTTCATCTGAATCCATCTCTACAGCACCTCCTTCTGGATATGTCAGTGCGGATCAATTACAAGAGGCAATTGCTAAAACGCTTGCAGAGGAGAGACAAGCAGAAGCATCAAGAGAGGCACAAGTGCTTCAAGAGGCCAAGAAATTAGTAGAAGAGACACTGAAGGCCGGAGATGAGGCAATGAAGGCCAACGAAGAGGCTGTGATGGCTGCAATGACTGCAATGATAGAAAAGTTCAATACAATGCAAGGTAGATCATCAACCCAAAATCAGAGCACTGGAGAAGGCAATAAGCAGTGAAGTTACAATTTAACATTGTTATGTTTTAATATTTTATGCTCTTATTTCATTTTTTATGTTCCAAAATAGTTATCAAATTGTATTATTAAAGATTTTGACATTTCAAACTAATTGTACGATGATGTTTCACTACTTTTCATGTATGCTATTGGTGAATAACAATTGAGATGATACAAATGCATTACAGGAATTTTTATAATGCATTATGGGAATTGAAATGATATATATGCATTACAGCAATTACAGCATCGTGACCCCTACAATGGGTCACAAAATTAGTGACCCAATTGTGACCCTGCACGCAGTTAAGATATAAGGTTTAATGGGGGTTACTAAATAGTGACTGACTAGTGATGGAAAAATTGCGGTCACAATTACTTACCGCATTTCCAGTCACTAAATGTATATCTAATTTTGTTATAAGAAGGGTCACTAAAATAATCAGTGACCGCCAGAATCGGTAACTAATCAGTGACCGCATGTTTTTCGGTTATTAATTAATGATGGAAAACTGCGCCACTATTTAGTGACAGAAGTAATGGCGGTCACTAATTAGTGACCGCATTAGTGACCGATTATTGCGGTCTCTAATTAGCAACCGATTTTTACTCGGTCACTGATTAGTGACCGCTTCGTCACAAAACTGATTAGTGATGAGGGTTTTTTTGACCGACCGAAGCAGTCACAAATGCGGCCACTGATTTATTCAGTGACCACTACCCTTTGAAATTAGTGATCGATCATGCGGTCACAAAATAGGTTTTTTCTAGTAGTGACCTTGAAGCCCAATCAATAAACCAACCACAGAATTGTTCAGACTAATTTGCAAATGGGTTAATTTCTCTAAGCTACTTTTACGAACAGAGTCAGTCCTATGCTAGGGAGAACAGAACTAGCTTCTTTATCAAGGTTGGCCAGTGCTTAGCTACAAACCAAATTCCCAGTCGACACTTGGAAGATAAATTAGATGAATTGCTACTCTTGTTTAGACCTTACCCAACATAAGTAAAATGAACCCAAGTCCCCATAATAGCTTTTCATTCGTTATGAATAGAAAAGATAGAGTCGAAGCTCCACAGCAACCACACAAAGAAAGTGGGTTGAAGGAACTTGGTCATCCTCTCATATTAAAACTAAGGCATAAAGAAAATATAAGTAAAGAAGGAGATTGAAACTTACCTATAGTGGGCTAGGTAGAGGGGACGAGGAGACTGTCGAAGAAGAGGAATGATTCCTTGCGCAGTAAGACTAGTAGTAGCCTTATTACGCTAGTTATTGGTTGGATGGAGGTTGGCTGCTCGGCTTGGTGGATCTGGTCGATAGTTACAACATGATCTCACTCCCTCTCAAACTCAACTTCCATGTCAATGGTAGATAGAATGAGAGGAGGTGTATATATATAGGCATAGGGGGTGATCATTTTTATTTGTTAAGTTTTGGTCCCCCAAACTTCATGTATCTCTAGTTTCGGTTCCTTAACTTATTAATTATTTAGTTCAGGCCTTAGTAAATTTTGATTTGTTTAAATTACTCCCTATACTTTTTGATTCTTTCAATTTGGCCCCTCTTTAATATCTGGGTTATTACATTTTTTTTCTAATCATATTATTTATTAAATTTTTTGTTTATGTGGCATTATTTATTTATTAACTAATGAAAACATCACTTTTACTTTATTTAACTGTTGCATAATTTATTTATTTAATAACAACAACAGTTTCAATCATCTAGTTCAAACTGTCATTTTAATTGAATGCTTGAACTATCACATGACAAAATTTTAAGGTACAACTTAATTTTATTATATAGTTTAAATCATGTGATAGACAAATTTTTATGTGAACATTTTTTATTAAATGACATTACCAACCCTACCATTTGCAAGTCTAGTAAAACAAATATTCCAAAAAATATATATACACATTTTATAGCTTTTATTTTAGATCAAGATCATTGAAAAGTCAGACAATCAATAAAAATTATCATACAAGTTAGGCATGTGATTACTTGTGTGAAATAGAAAGTCTCCACAATTTCTTAATATATAGAGATAGAATTTGCAAGCCTTATTCTCCTTTTCTTCTTCTTGTTAGTATTTTTGTATGTTATAGAAAAGAAAGTTCAAGATAAAATATAGGTGTTCTGATAGTGTAGAGTAATACAAAGTCACTTGATGATTTGTCTTGCAATTGTATGCTAGAGCAGAACAAGAACGAATTGAATTATATGATGGAAGTTAGTAATGGAAACCATGCTTAGCTAACTCGTGTTGATTAGCAATGAAAAGCTAAGAACAAATAATGGTCTCTAAATTTGAAATTAATGAGAAAAGTATTCCCTTGCATATTTCCTTAAGTATAGCGACATAATCAATAGACAAAGTCGCATGCTTATTTTTTGTATTTTAGAATATTTAGTGAAGCATTAATGATGAAACTAATCCCTTACTATTTTTATCAAACTTAGCAACAAATTAGCAAGACGACAATTTCCTCCTAGATTTATATATATAAATCTATCTCTAAGTAACATATATGTTACTTAGAGATAGATTATTAATAAAAAAATTGCCTTGTTAAATTTATTTAGCTACTTAGTGATGGATTAGCTAGCAAGAAGACAATTGCCTCGTTGATTTTATATGTTACTTAGGGATGAACTATTGATAAATATGTTCCTTGCTTAATTTCCTTTTGGTTTTTACCAACGCATTATCGACGAAACCTTTCCAGGCTATAAGTAGCAAGGGAATTGCGACAGATTAGTGATAAAAGGAAAATTTCCTCACTAATGTTAGGGGCATTTATTGAGGGATTTGTGAGAGAAGAGTGAATAATTAGTGAGGGAAACCATACTTTGTTGCATATTACATTTTGACAAAAATGCTTAGCTCACACTAGAAGTAATATAATCAATTTTTTAATATTAGTTTTTTAAGTCTCATAAGCATTTTCTTTCATTTGTAGTATTCAAAAACTAACATTAGTTCACTTTGACAATTAGTTGATTTAGCTATTTAACTGATTGATTACAAATGTATAAATTATTATCGAACATAGAAATTAAGGTTGGTTTCTTGTAGAAACTAATATGAAAATGAATATATCAATTTTTACTTTGGTATTAAATTAAATTTGAACAAAATTGAACAAAATTAGTAGAAATCCTTGACTTTCTAGCTTCTGAGCTTTCAGCCTCTAAGCTTTATCATCTCTCTCTCTCTCTTTCTTTCTCTCTCTCTCTCTCTCTCTCTATCTATCTATCTTTTTGTTGCTAATCAATTGTTTGCCACTACCTACCACCACTCTCGCCAACCACCCAGGCATAGCTAACAACTGCCGCTGTCGACCACCAAGAGTAGTGCCATTGCCATCCTACTTCTGCTTTTTCTACTTCTTCTTTGGAGATTTATGGCTAACCACCCAAAGCATTGCCTACCATCACTCTCACTAGTCACATTGTCCATAACCGACTTACTTTTGAAATAATCCTGGAAATTTAAATTTTATATCCTAAATAGATCTAAATTAATCTAAAAAAAGTAAAATAAAACTATAATTTATATAGGTTTCCTAATCAAATCCAAATTTTCCAAAAAAAGATCCTCCCAAATCAAGACATCATATTAATCAAAAGATGAAGCAACTCTCTATCACCTCTCAAATCTAAAAAAAAAAAAAAAAAATATTTCCTCTAGAATCTTAAGAAGATGAGCATTTTAGGAAATCCCCCTTGAATCAACAGTGATAGACAAACCAAAGATAAATTCAATCAACATTTTCACTTCCACTTATTTCAAAAATGGAATAGACATATGCACACCCAAACCCATTTACTTTTATCCTTGGAGCATTTTCACCTAAGAACTGTTGGAATTCGATTTTGGTTCGAGGAGACTTGGTTTCAATAATTGCTATAATACCCCAAAAATTTGGGGTAAATGTTGAATTTTTTTAAATCTTAGAAAGGCTCAATTGAAAGAAACAAGAAGTGTAAGGGTCGAATTTACATAATAAGGGACTTCATTGAACCAACTAAAACTTGTGGGGTCTGAATAGAAATAATCAGAATTTTCATGGATGAAATTGAATAAATTAGGATATTAGGGACCAAATTGCACACAATTAGGACTTGAAGGACCAAATTGTAAAATCCTCAAAATCTGATTATAATCCCCAAATTTCCTTTTAGAAAATCCTAAATATAATTGGATCAGATTCTTCCCCTAGGTTGATTCATTGAAATAGCTCTAGTAGGTGGGGAAATTTCAAGAAAATCGGCTGATGTTAGTCATTTTTCGTCAACTACGAAAGAACAACCCAATTGGCTAAAATTACTATAAGTTTTTCATAGAAACATTTGTCTTGAGCATTATTTGATCGTTACAACTACAATTATAGTGGCGGATTTCAAAGAAATCGATGAAATTCTAGTTAACTTGATCAAATCTTTAAGTTATATAAAGGGAGATATCTGCATATAACTAAACAGAGATATCCTTAGAACTGAATTAACATCTACTTGTAACTAAACAAAATCGTGCTTGTAACTGAACCAAATGATTCCTTGTAACTTATGCATATAACTGAACAGATATGTGTTTGTAACTAAATAAGAATCTGTTTGTAACCAAAAAACTGTTCCTGTAATTGAATAAATTAATGCCTGCAACACAAAGTCTTAAATTATGTTTTATAAAGGGAGATGTCTACATGTAACTTACCAGAAATATGCTTGGAAATGAATTAGTATCTACTTAAAACTAAACAGAATCGTGCTTGTAACTTAGCCAATTGATGCTTGTAAAACTTAGGCTTAGACTTGTTTCAATTAATGGAGATATATGCATAAAACTGAACAGAGATGTATTTGTAACTAAATAAGACTTTGTTTGCAACTATATAGAACTGTGCCTATAATTGAACGAATTAGTGCTTGTAAGGCATAGTCTTAGACAAGGTTGTATAAAGGGAGATATTTACATATAACTGAACAGAGATATGCTTGTAATTAAACTGATATCACCTTGTAAAAAACAAATTGGTGCTTGTAACTGAACCCAATCAATGTATTTTTAACTAAATAAGGCTCTACTTGTAACTATGCAGAACTGTGTCTACAACTCAGCGCCTTAGTTTTGGTACTATAAATAGAAAGATGTGTATGCTTGGAACTAACTAAGATACTTGTAATAAAATAGAGCCATGCTTATAACTCAACCCATTGATACATTGAGTTACAAGAACTATCCCACTGCATTACAAGCATTGCCTCATTCAGTTACAAGCATAGCTTTGTTCAGTTACAACATGGTTCGGTTTGCTACAAGCAAATTTCAATTCAATTACAAGCACTATTCTATTTGGTTACAAGCAGATTTCAGTTCAGTTTGAAGCACGTCTCTATTCAGTTATATACACATCTCTCCATTTATGATACCAAATCTAAACTTAAGTCTTATAGGCATCAATTTGTTCAATCACAAGTACGATTTCATTTGCTTACAAGCAGTTAGTTATACACTTATGAATGAAGTTACATTCTTAAATGAAAATCATTTGACATATATTTTCCGAAATGCTTTCTTACCAGCATTTATTAATTTATTTCTTTTATTTTTATTTCATTTATTTTAGTCTTATCATTATGTAACAGTATTGTGATTAGTTGTGATTGATTTTGATTTACAGTAATTATATATTTGTCATTAATTTATTTTTAAAAGGATTATAAGCAGTCATATACTAGTCAATATGGTAGTAATCCTACTCTAAAGAGCTCATTTGATGCATAAAAATGACTTACAATTAGTGGTAGGCTTTGCAACAATTGAATTTATGAGTTTGGGAACACCTATCACTGTAAAGAGCTTGCTTCTATTGGTGCTTCATCTAAGTCCATCTCTAAGGCATCTTCTTCTGGATATATTAGTTCAGATTAATTGTAAGAGATAATTGTTAAATCACTTGCAGATGAGAGACAAATAACTGCATCAAGAAAGGCATAGGTGCTTGAAGAGGCGAGGAAATTAGTAGAAGAGAAAAAGATGGTTAGAGAGGAGAACAAGATGGTTACACTAGTTTCAACGATGGAAAACTTTAATGCAATGCACAGTATATTATCAAGCAAAAATGATAGGAGTGGAGAGGGTGGTCAACAGTGAAATTGTGTTTGAGTATTCTTGGCTTTGGTGTAGAGAAGAACTTTCTTGGCTGTAGCATGAAGGTAAAAATGGAATTTGATTTACTATCTAATATTTTATCTTTACATGGTTCAAATTAAACCTACCAAGAATTAATCCAAATTATTGTTTGGGTAAGATAACTTTATTATGAATTACCCTATTTTACTTTATCTATATACCCAACCAAATAAGGTTTATCATGAAACAGTGATTTTTTATTCAAATATATTACTCCAAAGTATAATATATTTCCAAAAATTTAAAAAGAATATTATGACAACGATATTCATATCTTTAATAAAACTTTAAAAATTGACAAAAATAATAAGTGAATTTGTATTTTTCAGATGTATAAAAAAGTTTTATAAAAATACAAGCCAAAAATCTTTTCACCATATGTTGTGTATACATGAGAGAGAGAGAGAGAGAGAGAGAGAGAGAGAGATTTGGGGAACCTGTCATGTAATGCACGGCAACAATAACACAATTAGCAGAGACAGAACCAGAAAGGGGCTGTCAGATATAGCAGTGGAGGAGGCCATTTCGGATGGGAAAAGCTAACACGAATTTTTATGGCTGATGCAAATGACTGTTACTTGAATGGCGTTATGTCGATGTAAGCATTAAGCAAATTACCATTCAGAACGTCCCTATCTTTTACCATGCCAAATTTTCCATGAAAACTCTCCAGCAGCTAATTAAATATTTCGGTCTACTAACCATAACCACTTGCCCAGTAGTCACGTGTAAGTTATTCATGGGTGCACGTTTAGACGAGAAAAATTGAAAGGAAAAATAAATAAATAAAAAAAATAACACGAGATGGAATTATTTTGGTTTCACTTGATAAAATTTATGTGTTTTTATTTATGTGGGCGACAATTGAGAGTTGGAGGGGGACAATATGGAGTGGAAAAGTGAGTCAGATAGACTTGAAGGAAACAAAATTTTTATTTTTTTTTTCTACAAAAAATGGTAATGCACATTCAGAAAGGTTCTATCTTCAATTATGAGAGTTTCATGTGAACCAAGAGATAGAAAGATGAAAAGAAGAAATTTTAGATTCAGAAAGAAAAATAAACATAAGCAATAAAGAGAGAAAAATCATACATTTATATATATATATATGTGTATATATAATGAATTTTACAAGAATATATACACGTAGGTAAAGACATTGAGGGGATAGGAAATCCAAACTAAGAGATGTCAAAAATTAGATATTAAAGAGAGAAATTTTGACCGAGGAAACCACGCATGAAAAGAATATTTTACAATGCAATGCCACAAATCACGATATAAAGAGTACAAATTTGTAATGTTATTAGATAGTTGACATTTCATTGTATCTAAAATCCTTTTTGTCTTATTATATTTTGAAATTTTAATTAAATTTTGTGCTTTACTAGTGAAACAACTCTTTTGTGTGACTTTTTATTATTTCTTTCTTTTTCTAAGAAAATTAAATTTTCTTTCAAGTGGATTAAAGCATTAAATACAAAATTTAAAAATTATATATATTATTAATCTCTTTTTTTCCCCACTTTTGTACATATTTAAAATTATTTTTAGTAGTTTTAAAAATTAATAGAGTGCGATATCATAATTTTATGTCATAACTAAGTTAAGTTGAAAAAGTTTTACCTAAGAATTGATTTTTGTTTTGCCAAATCGGTCTTGAAAACAATATTTTGAGATGCAAATGGGAAAGAAGATTGTGGGTTCAGCTATTTCTCAAAATATTGAAATTCCTTTTTGTATTTTTTTGGAAATTAAAAGATATTATCACATGGATGTTATGTTTTCCTATTTCCGAAAATAAGAAAAGGTAAACCTAAATGAAAAGTGGACTATTTATAATAATCTGTTCCATTTTCTTCGAATATCTGTTTTTGACGTATAAAAATGAAATACATACAAAATTATATATTTCACAAATTATTCTTGAAAACTATTTTTAAAATAAAAATTTAATATGGAGAAGTTACAATTAAATTTTCCTCTTCATAAAAGTCCAAGGAGAGCGAGGTGGCTTACTCAGTGGAAACAAAAACAAAATTATTCAATGGCCAATTTGCCACGATTGGTGGCGTACATGCATGAAGTTTGGTAGTCGGGGTCGACCCTTTCTCTTCCAATTTGGAAGCGACTTCGCCAGAAGTCAACAACTTCTCTTTACAGGACATGCATCTGATAATAGGTCAAGAAGGCAACAGCATATACTTCCACAACAAGTTGGGCTGTTCCTTAATTTGCTGTCCCGCCATTGATAAAGACATGGACCAAACCTCACCAGTCGGTCGTCCAACAGGGGAAAACTTAGTAACAGTCACATGATATATAACTTGATCAAACCTTGCTTCTCTACTCTTCTTATTTATAACTGTTAAGGTTGTAATTTTATTCAGTCACATAAACTTTATGCAACTTGTACTCTTAACAAAACAAATTCAAATATTACATGATATCTCGTATAATATCATATGCTATATGAAACTCTTGAAAGTTATTTGAGTTCAAATATTTTAAATAAGTGATAATTTAGACTCAACAAATAATGCAAATCAATAGTACTCAAGTTGTTACGAATGATATCAAATCAAACAATCCTTCCATCTGTTTTATTTCTATCATATTTAGATACAAACACAAAATTATGATTTGATAAAAATGTTAAATTTTTAAATAAAAGAGATTATAATATCATATCATATATCAGTTTCTAGTGACATCATGTAATAAGGCTTTAGAAACTATTACAAAGTAACTTTTATTTAAATATTTTGATCCAATTGTTAGCTAATAACTTTTAGAACATTACATACAATATGGTATGTTAAACTTATCTAGAGTTAATCTTGTCATTTTAAATCTACGAAATAAATTTTGTATTTGATACAACGGAATTGACATCCTATTTCTCTTTTTAATTTATTATTGTTTAGTGATTAATATTAGAGGCTTGATCAACTTGTGCTCACGCACTGGTTTTTTTTCCTTTTTTTATGGAGTGTAAGTTATTGAGGTTAAATTGTTAATTGAAATAAAAATAACATCAATTTAAAATAAAAATTTGGAAGATATCACATTCTTGAAATGTAATTTCCGTAGATTTAGAAAACAAAAAAGATAAAACACATATGAGAATTAACGACACTATTTTTCAAATCATATAATTTATTAATTTTTTAATTTAATTTACATTATTTATTTACTTAACTAATAAAAACAGCATTTTACATCATTTAATTATTGCATAATTTATTTATTTGATAATAAAAACATTTTCATTCATTTAGTACCATGCCTCATTTTGATGGAAAGCGTGAGATGTCACATGACAAAATTTTAAGGTACAACTTAATTTTTATTATATAGTACAAATCATGTGCTAGATATTTTTATGTGTGTATTTTTTATTAAATGACATTGTCAACCCTACCATTAGCAAGTCTAGTAAAACAAACATTCCCTTGGAAGCCATCCTGTTCCCTTTGTCTCAGTAATATTCACAATGTAACCCATAGTTACTCTAGCGAATGTCCAAGTCAATCCAAAATAATAATAATAATAATAATAATAATAATAATAATAATAATAAATCAAAAGAAACATTACAGAAAAATGATAAATACTGAAAAGTCATACAAATAATAAAAATTATCATACAAGTTAAACTTGATATGCGGTTGCTTGTGAAATAGAAAGTCTCCACAATTTCTTAATATATTTAGGTAATTACCAAAAAAGACAAAATTAGTGACCACATATTGGTGACTCCCAGATTGGATTACTCACTAGTGACTACTAAGTGATCTATTAGTGATCGACTCATTATCACTTTTTTAAAAAAACATATATATATATATATATAGTAATGGATTGGTGACCACATTGTGACAGATTTTGTGACCCGAATTACTGTAGTCGCAAATTAGTTGCAAATTTGGCGACAGCTAGTATTTTAGTTACTAAAAGGTCACTTCGCATCTAAGGTCGTTACAAAATGGGTCACTAATGGCTGGTCACAAAGAGGGTCACTAATTTGAGCATGAGGCTTTAGATTCAGTCACTAATTAGTGACCCTTCATTTTGGCGGTTACAAAACGGTCGCTAATTACTGACCTTCATTTTGACAATTACAAAGGGGGTCACTAATTGGTGACACACCTTTAAGCGGTTACTATTAAGGTCACTATTGTAGTCAATGATTCTTTGTTACGGTCACTGATTAATAATTCCAATCAAGTGGTTACCAAAAGGGTCTATCAAAATAAATTATATAAATTAATTATGATAAAAATTTATAATATAAACAAAATCATTGCATATTTTACATATATAAACACATATATGTCTATATACAAGCAAAAGAGGGTCCATCAAAATAAATAAATAAAATAAAAAATAAAAAAAGATCACTTCCATTGTTGGCTATTTTGGTTACAATCTACTATCAATTAAGTTATAAGCATAGATCTGTTTGGATACAGACGTATCACCATTTAGTTACAAGTATTATCTCCATTTATCTCACCTAGTATGAGACAAAATACCACTTTCATCTTCTCTTTTGATCATAAGTACTGTCAGTTCAATATAGCACAGACCCATTCAGTTACAGACATGTCTTCTAAGTTGCAAGCATTATCTTCATTTATCTTACCAAGGATTAGACAAAATCTCACTTTTGTCTTTTGTTTTGTTACGAGCATCTCTTCACTTACAAACATATCTTCATTCAATTACAAACAGATCTTTGTTTATCTTACCAAGCATGAATCAAAGTCATAGTTTTATTTTCTGTTTCAGTTACAAGCAGTTCTCAATTCAATTACGAGCCATATCTCCCATATATGATACCAAGTATGAGACGAAATCTCACTTTTACCTTTTGTTTCAGTCACTAGCTGCTCACAATTCAGTTACAAGCAGGGACCTATTTAGTTACAGATTTAACTGCATTTAGTTATAAGCACTAACTTCGTTTATCTAACCAAGTACTAAATGAAATCTCACTTTCGTCTACTATTTCATTTGCAAGCATCTCTGTGTTCAGTTACAAGAAGTCACCCATTCATTTACAAACTTACCTCTGTACAGTTATAAGCATATCTCTATTTACCTTTCAACATGACATGAAATGTCACTTTTGACTTCTGTTTCGGTTACAAGCAGCTCTCAGTTCAATTACAAACGACAACTTATTCAGTTATAGATTTATTCCCATTCAATTACAAGCATTATCTCCATTTATATTACCAAGTATGAGACAAAATCACACTTTTGTCATCTGTTTCAGTTCCAAGTAGTTCTAAGTTCAATTACAAGCATGGATTGATTCAATTACAAACCTATCTTCATTTAGTTACACGCATTATCTCTGTTATCTAATAAAGCATTAGATGAAATTTCTCTTTTATCTGCAGTTTTGGTTACAAGCAGCTCTCAACTTAGTTACAAGTAGTGATTTGTTCAATTATAGACTTATCTCCATTCAGTTACAAGCAATATTTCCATTTCTTATCAAGTATAGACAAAATCTCACTTTCGTCTCTGTCTCAGTTACAAGCCGCTCTCATTTAGCTATCAGCAGAGACCCATTTAGTTAGAGACTTATCTTCGTTCAATTACAAGTATTATCTCTGTTTATCTTACCAAGTATGAATCAAAGTCTCCATTTCATCTTCTTTTTCAGTTATAAGCAACTTCCAATTCAATTATCAATAGCGACCTGTTCAGTTACAAACTTATCTTTGTGCAATTACAAACATAATCTCCATTTATCTTACAAAGTACAAGATGAAATCTCTCTTTCGTCTTTTTTTTTTATTATAAGCATTTCTCAGTTCAGTTGCAAGTGGTCACCCATTTAGTTACAAGCGTTATCTCTATTAATCTTACCAAGCATGAAATGAAATCTCACTTTCTTCTTCTATTTTGATTACAAGCAACTCTCAATTTAGTTACTAGCAACGACCTGATTAGTTACAAATTTATCTCCATTCAATTAGAAGCATTATCTCCATTCATCTTACTAAGTATGAGATGAAATCATCTTACTTTTGTCTTTTGTTTCGGTCACTAGCAGCTCTTAAGTCAGTTATAAACCTAGACTCATTCAGTTAAAGATGTATATCCGTTTAGTTAGAAGCATTATCTTCATTAATCTAATCAAGTATTAAACGAAATCTCATATTCGTCTTTTATTTCGTTTACAAGCATCTCTCAGTTCAGTTACAAGCAACTACTTGTTCAGTTATAGACTTATCTTCACTCAGTTACAAGTATATCTCTATTTATCTCACCAAGAGTGAAATGTAATCTCACGTTTGTCTTTTGTTTTAGCTACTAGTAGCTCTCAATTAAGTTACAAGCAGGGAACTGTTCAGCTACAAACGTATCTCCATTTAGTTATAAGCATTATCTCTATTTATCTTCTGAAGTATGCGTTGAAATCTCTCTTTCGTCTTCTGTTTCACTTAGAAGTAGTTCTTGGTTTAGTTACGAGTAACGATCCATTCAGTTACAGACTTATCTTTGTTCAATCATAAGCATATCCCTGTTATTGGATCCAATTATGCGCTTAAAAATGAATACATCAAATATAGATCTGCACAATATCAATAATCATAATGAGTAATTGATATCTATTCAATTGTTTTCCTAGATGTATATATAATGAATAATCATATGTAATAATCAATATCTGTATAATTGTCTTCCTAGATGTATATACAATGAATAATCATTATCAAAAACGGCAAGACATTCAAACTGCTTCATCTTGAATGTCCACTTGAAACTGCTTCATTTTATTTTCCTCCTCATAAGCAATGCAAAGCTCAACCTAATGTGACCCATACCCTTGTGTCCTTTAATACTTTCTCCCTGTATTCATTTTTGTTGGTGTGTCACCCAATTACAAACATATTTCTTTTTGAAGTCTTGTATCTTGGCCTATAGAAACGTATGAAATTAAAATTGAATATACTATCTTGTTTACATGATCATAGTAGTTTTCTTATGCTAAGTCACTTATGGGAGAATATTTAGGCATGGTGTATTATCCCAGGTCTCCATGTATCTCAATACATACACTTCACAATCACAATTGCATCCATATATTAAACATGAATAATATGCCAAAACATTATATGTTCTACTTAATTTAAATCTATACTCACCTGTTTGTTTGCTTAGGGACATTTACATATTCCAGCTTGACATGGTCTTTTTCTAGGGATCTACATCCATATTCTTGCAAGAGCTTTTCAAATCTTGTTGCCTAGAAAAAAAAAACATACATATCATTCGAAAGGTAGAGATAGATAGTGTAGTAAAATATATAAATTTGTTGTCAATGCTATGATACCTCGAACTAGTCTAATTGTTTCCTTGTACTTGCATTAGAACTCATCATAGAGTCCAACACATAATATTCTTTGAGTGTCATCTAGAACATAACAGGTCCAATATTCCTTGTAAACACAAAGAGCAAAAACTTAGAATAATTATAAAATTTCAGTAATTGTACAGAGATATGATAGTAATTAAACGAGAAAATGCTTGTAACTAAACGTACATTACTATAACCAAAATTAAACTTACCCAAGTGCAATTGAAGGTGTCATATCCCACAAAAATGTGATCGAAGACACTCTAGAGAAAAGTGGTCTCTATGGATTTTCCCTCAAAATATAATATTACTTTATCCTGCATTGAAAAAAATGCAACTCATCAAATTATATTTAAACTACTTATTATAAATACAGTATATAAGTACTCACCATAAACAGAGGCCTAAAAAGATGTTGCGTTACAACATCATTTGTTTCTAATTGTTCATGATTCTATAGTGTTGTAGCAAACATGACAACCTAATTTGGGCAAGGCAACATTAAACAATACAACTCAATATTAAATAATGCAATGAAAAGTAAGTAGTGCATACCATGTTGGATACTCCCTCTTTATGAAAGAGACTGTGCAAATCTAACTTTGATAGGTGGAATTTAAGAATACCAAAAAAGCACCCTATCATATAAACACAACGTATATGAATCATATTGTCATCTAAAATATAAATTATTTGAAACTAATAAATTAATTGATGTACCTATCATCATCTGACAATGATTGCAAGCGCAATATAGAAATAGTTTATTAGAGGCAGAATTTTTTTGCTTCGTAGACAACCCTGCTGATGGTGGTTTCCTAACATACATTCTTAGTTGGCGTGGAGGCTTCTTGTCTACTTCAACAACAAGCCGTTTAGATTGAGGTTCTTAGCTTGAGGTCTTATTCTTCTATTTCCACCTCCTCAGCTTCTTCCTGAGGTGCCCCTTGTATTTTGTCGACCCCTCAGCCTGTTCATTATGTGCAAAAGTAGTTTTTACCTACCCTTACTTTTCGGTAGACATTGGAATGTAGCAGTAGTAGCAGCCATCAGTGCAATGTAATGAGTCTCAATTTCTTGTGAACTATTGTTAATATCTTTGTATATTATTCTGTGTTAGCTAAAACAAAATTGAAGGTAAATAATAATAAAAAAAAACATTGATGATATGCTAGTTAGTGTTTAGTGTTTACTTCATGCTGCAACCCACTAACACTGCTATCTGGATCCCTTTGAGTGCTTTGTCTAAAGACAAGACCCTAGAATGTATCTAAATAGGTTATATGAATTTATCTATAAATAAATAGGTTGACAGCAACACGCTTGTAGCTTGACGTATACATGTTTTAGATATCTATGCTTGAAACTAATCTGATGAATATTTGTAACTTAACAGATACATTACAGTACCTATTTGCATCTCCTCTTAATGTGAATGCGCCTTTGAATTTGATAGTTCTTCTAGTGCTTTGTGAGAGAAGGGTCATTACTAATTTGGAGTGATAGGATAGGAAATTTGTAGAAGTAGAAAAGCTAGTAAAGATGAAATGATAAAACTATCAATTGTGAATTTCAAGAATATACAAGTACAAAAAAGTGACAACAAAACATAACTTACCATGGAAAAAACATATAGCCACTAACTGATTTCTTCATTCTCCTGCCAGCTAGAAACTCTTGCATGTCATTGACCAACCAATCCAACACTACTTGACCTCAGGTATACTGTGATGGATCACTCATGTCAACTACAATATTTAAGAGTCTAGGACTAGGGCATTCTTTGAGATTAGGTAGATGATGGTGAGGGCATATAAGATGAATGATCTCCTAAAAAATCTAACCACTCTACCTAACCTAATATTTTTCTCAAGAGTGGTTAGGCTTACCACCTTAAGTTCTTGCACCTCCTTAAACACTTTCCTGCCCTTTTATCACATAAAGCTAAGGGCATTCTAGTAAAAGGTATGCCAAGTACTATACTAATATCTCTAGTTGTCATCTCAGCTTTATGGCCCTTAACAACCACTTCTCTTCAGTAACAATCAAAATTTTTAAGTTCCAGGCAAACATCCAATGCCAATAGTTTGTAGTCTACCTCCAGCAAATGCCCAAATCTCATGTCTTTGACATCTTACTTCTATTATTCGGTTAATTCTCCAACTAACTTTTGAAAATTTGATGAAGAACACCTTGAAAGGATAACAACCTATTTCCATAATAATGCCAAAAGTAAGAATTAAATGCTTGTAATTTGACAGTTTTTGATGGATATAATTTAACATGTTTATGATTGTAAAATTGCAGGTGTTTGTTGGTGAATTAACCAAACATGTAATCCTTATTATAACTGAACATATTCATGCTCATAACTTAGCACTTACACGACGAGACTTTGCATCACTCTGAATGTCATATTTTCCTTAAAGGCTGTCTGTTTTCTCTTTGCAGCCTAAGCATACATCTCTATCTCACTAGATGGCAATGCACTCCATGCATTTAGCATGGCACGATGCCCCAATCTAATGAAATTTGATCTATATGCATTGTGATTTTTAGTCATAAAGTCTCGCCTTCAATGAATTATTAAAATACTTTATTAGATGCATATTTTATAAAATACTTGTGAATTTTAAATAGACAACAATATTACCTAAAAAAATGTAAACCAATAATACGTCTGTCAAAACTATAATTTAGATTCATCTACTTTCTCATAGAAGTATTAGCAACACTCCATGTCCTTTTACTTGCCACTTTTTTTACATGTCATTCTATATAACCAACAAGTATAAAATAGCAGAATAATACAGAACCATGCTATGCATGTTTGAAACATAACACATACTTGTAAACTCGCACAATAATGATACATTTCTTAAAATTGCTCGCAACCTACAGAACAAAAAACATATATGTATAGAAGGAAGTTATATAAATTGTTTAGTTTTTTCTCAATTTTGTTAATGCTCAACCAAGAGAAAGCAATATGTATAGAAAACAACTAATATGCATGTCTAGTGCAAAATATATGGACAAAAGGAACAAAAAAAGGTACAAAGACAGAGATGATGGAGGAAGAGTGATTTTATAGGGTTCTGGGTTGGGTTCTGGTGCACCTTCTGACAGTGTATGGATGATGGTAGGACTTGGGGTTTGGTAGTGCTTGTGTTATTGCATCACCAATTGATCTCGTCGTGTTACAAGTTCTTGTGCTATGTATCCTTTCAAGCAAAGCAAGGACTGAGACCTCATTTATAAGTAGGACATAAAGAGTCAAATCTACTAGAACAAGATAGGCACTGCAAGAAAATACAAAATGCTCAACATTTTTTTTTAGGCATGACTAGAAATTTGTTGCCATTAGTTAGGTTTTGGCAACAATAAATCACATTTGTAGCCGAACAACTATACTTTTCGTAACATAAATCATATTTTGTTCCCAAAACTATAGTGGCCATATTGGAGAGTATTTACAACAAGCTATTTTGTTGACAATAGAGTATTTTTTTTTGGGTACAACTTAATTTTTTTGTACCTAAATATTTAAATTGAGCAACAAAATTTTTAGTTCTCTATGAGTGTTAAAATGCAACAAATACGTTGTTGTGAATATATCAATGAATTGCCAATGACGATTTAATGTATCTAATTATTGTATTGTTTTCTACAAAATATTTTGTAGCCTTTGCCTTTTCGTAGCAACAAAATACAATGTTGTGAATGGTTTAATATATTTGCCAACAAAAAATTAGTGTACACAAATGTGTTGATTATTTAAGTACTAAATAAATTGTTGGCAAATGATGACCACATTTGTACACAAAATATTTGTTGCCAATGATACTTTAGATAGCAAAATGATGCATGCATTAACTATTAAATGTTAACTGTTTGGATAGGTTTGTAACCACTCTGTGCCTTCTTGATGGTATCAATTAAAGGTCAATTATGTCATTGGTGGTTGGCATGTAAAGATAGAAAGGAAAGAGGTTTTCATACAGCATTGACCGCTTCCTTTAACTGACTAGGGTTCACTTGTGGGTGGATAGCCTTGGATACCCTGTCCACGTTCAGGTTTGAACCGTGAACCAAGAAAAAACCGGACTGGACCGACCAACAATATCGGTCCGGTCCGATTTCGAACTGTGAAGGTTCGCGGTCCGTTAAGGTTCGGCATTTTTTTTGAATCTGAACCAGAACCGGATCGGAACCGTGAAGGAACCGTTGAACCGGAACTGGGAATGAACCGTGAATCGAAATCGTGAGTGAACCGTGAACTGGAATCGTGTACGAACCGTGAACCGGAACCGTGAATCAACCGTGAACCATGAATCGTGAACTGGAACTGTAATGAACCTGAACCGTGAACCGAAACCGTGATGAACCGTAAAATATTTGGTATTTTAAAAGTTTAATTTTTATTATTTAATTTTTTTTT